>JAVQJX010080024.1:0-17929 GCA_036025115.1 Ambassis agassizii
ACAAAAAAAAAAAAAAAGAAAGAAAGAAAAAAGCCTGACCTGGCAGATACAAGTGATAAATTGTGCATGGATGTTTATTAAATGATCAGAAGACGTCCTAGAAAAAGTCAGTCTGCTGACTTGATTTATATACATATCAATATATTTGTAGAAACATTCAATGTGAGGAAAACAGCAACCAAAAACATGAATAGATGAAAATGATTTTTAAAAAAATCATTATTAATCTAATCATTGGAGATATTAAAATAAAACCAGAACAATGCAATAAAATAAAACAATTAAACCAGTTGAGGGATGGCAACAGCTGTGCAGATTCGTCAACTTAAAACCTTGATTGTAGGTATTTTTATATTTTATATACATATATAGCAGGGAGATCGTCAATATCAGTGCCATAGTTTTGGGTAATAAGAGCATTCTCTACATTCTAGCAGGTAAAGGCTGCTACTGTTGTGATGAGTGAGGAATAGAGGTCACTACAGAAAGGTGCCTGGTCACATGAACGGGATGATAACATGATGATGCTTATTTGTTGAGATGGCATTTATGCAAACTAAACAAACAAATGACAGTACCTCCTCTCAGCTGTAGCACGGAGCCAAAACACTCAGAGTAACATAACGTGCTGATGTGCAGCACTTAAATAAACGCTGAATTATGTTTGCTCTCCTGCTCAACAAACTGCTTTATGCCTGATTGAGTCTTATTATACATAACAAACCAATATCGCCCTAATTCATCACAATGTTCCGCTTTCAGTTTACAGATAAAAGCGAGAAAATACTCCTGCGGTTACTGTGCGTTAAAGTGATTTTTCTGTCAGCCTTCAAGACTTTTGAAATCTTATCTTACATACATGGGGCATGATGCTGTTACACAAACAGAGCATAATGTCATGATAAAATTACATAATACTCAGTCATAAGATAACAGAACACTCAGCCACACTCATAGATGGTAGTTTAATTTCTGTAAAAACCTTCCTTAATAACTAAATATCACTGTTTTTTTTCTCATAATACTAATCACTTCAGCAAGTTTATCAGCTTTTTACACCCGTCGTCATTGTAGAGTGAGATGTGTGCAGGATGTGTTTAGTCAATGACACTTGGAATAAATGGAGTAATTCACTTCCTGTTTTTCCTCAGTTCTAGCCTTCAGAATGTGTGATGTGGAGCCAGTACAGTAAGAGGTAAATTTTATGCTTTCATCAAAAACAAATTGCACATCATGAGCGGCACAAACCATCAACATGTGCTCAGAAAGTTGTCGTCTCGGAGATGGTGGCAGATCCTTGGGCATCACAGCGTCTCCTCACTGGCTCCTCACAGTATGAAAAAAAAAATCAAGGTATTATGGATAAATCTTGTTTAGCAGACGTTAGCACACTGCCAGGCTTAATCCTCAGAGTGCAGCACACTGAGGGAAAACTGTGTCTTAATGCTTGCCAACTAGTCTGGATTCCCTCTGCCTGACACTGTGTACTCTGCTCTGCATTTTCTGGTTGCCAGTTCCTGTAAACGACTTTAAAGCGAGAGCTTAGGGGAAGGTGCTTTGCTGTATTTGTAATTATGGGCGATTAGAATTCTTAGAGGTTATGAAATGTATAAATGGTGGATGCAGCAGAGGGCAGCCACTCTCACTCTCTGAGTTTGCTCCTTATTTAAACTGTCAGCTGTACTGACAAGGCCATTTTCAAGTACAGTGAGGATGTCATTTGTGGGTTTGGTTGATGTGCTGGAACTATTTCTGGAATGAGCAAATGATCATTTTCTGGGAGAATAGTTTGATAGAAGATTGAATGAATAGAGTGAAATCTGTTCCGTCACGTTGATATGAAAATAATTGGGATGTGCCTGGGTGTCTTTAGATAATTGTAATGATTAAGAGTGGATTGTAGGTCATTTTTCAAAATTAAGAACTTCACAGTGCGTGCCAGAACGATCACGTGGCCTTCACGTGTTTCCATATGTCTATAGTGTGCAGCTCTGAAAATTTAGGGGACACCTCAAATATCTCGAATAGAGTGGCAGAGTGAAGGGGTTAAGGGGGGAGGGGTTTGGGTCCCGCTCCCTCTGTGACTCAGGATGACTCCTCGGGAAAACGAGCCCTGCAGTGGGCCCTGACCCTTCACGAGCAGGCGTGTTGGCAGTTGAGCCGGTGCACGTGTCACCGTGACGCCACGCAGCAGATATGCAGTGAAAACATGGATATGAAAGGATTTTGTCTGAGAGAGGGAATCCTGAACATAAAAGGCATGCATGTAGTATTGCAGCAGTATGTGGTGAAACAACTGCAATGCGCTAGTGCCACAGACTTGGCATAGGTCGGTTAAATGTGTCAGCAGGTGATAATTTTGTCCTTTCGGTGAGTCAAAGATTCAGTCAGTCGAGAAACAAAGAGGGAAATTGATTTAAACATGACCAACATCTAAGTTACCGTTAATTACCCAATATTTTGTTGATGAAACTAAACTCTTTCCGCATTAATCTGGATAAATGGCATATCCATACTGTATCATTAGTTCTCTAAGCCCACAGCTATGTCTGTAAACTTCTTATTTTGACTGACCAACCGCCAAACAGAATAACTTACAGTGATATGAACCAGAGCAGTAAAGCAGTAAATCCTTCCCTGCAGAAGGTGGGGAAGGCGGCAGGAGGAGGAGGAGGGGTGGGGGGGGGGATGTGTAGTAAGAGGGGAAGGATGCAGACAGACGGAGAGAACCCCACTGAGTGTGGATGAAATCAGATGTCACTTTCACCTAGCCTGTACTCATGAGGAGATATGGGCAGTCTAACAAATGAAAACAGTGGTGAGGCTCCTTCCCACTGGGAATGTCACTATTACATACCAGGATCAGCTCAGACATACATACTGTGTGCCTGAAACAAACACACACACACACATGCAGATGTACTGAAGCCTGTATGTACAGAGATGTTTACGCTCCAGTCAGCGTTACACATGCATATTCAAACCGATATGTCAGACTCGTGAATCTGTGCACGCTGACACATTTACATATGAGCATGGCTGTCGTGGGCCCAGGCTGTGATTCGGGGTGACAGGTCTTATGCCACTTCCCTCAGGTCAGCGGTGGGGCGGAGCCACAACGTGACAGCGATGGAGGCAGAGAGATGCCTTTCATTCACTGTCACTGTGCACTGACACAGCCTTTTCTTGCTGTAGTCAGTGATGAGGTAACATTTGGATTTGTGCACAGAGGACTACGTGCTCATCTGACTCATACCTGTTGTTTTGGGTTTGAGTTGGATAAATTCCAAACATTAGTGTGACAGCGCTTCGCCAGTCATGTGATCCACTCAAGATGACATAATGATGTTTAAAAGCATCTTCAGTTTATATCCTCTGATTGTTTTGATCTTAATTATTAATCTAATTTTATTATCCATGTTAGTTAATTGATTTGTCCATAACAACAAATAGAGAAAATTTTATTTTAATATCAGACATGAAAAAGAAAAGAAATTAACCCCTTATTTTTTTTAAAAGAACATTAACCCTGATTGTTCTCTTTCACTTGTGTCAAATTTGGCAGAAGTGCAGGTTTTTGTACACGGTGTCATTGACGCAGGTCAGATGGTCTTTGAAGGCATCAAGGCATAAGCTTGAACTGAGCTCTGTTTTCTCTAGTGGTGAAGGATTTTACTGTAGAAGTACTGAGGTCCAAAAAAGTGTGTCTGCATATTTGATGAAAATAAATATAGATTATACAATTCTGCAATGTTTTGATGGAAGATTTCTAAAAACATTAAACTAGACATGTTTATGAGACGTCAATATACAAAGTGAGTTTTAGTTTTCTTTAACTTCAGGACAGTCATCCTCAAGCGGATTTCAGTCAAAGTTTAAACACGCACACAGTTACACAAGTCTGTTTTTCAGCCATGTGGCCTTGTGTGTAATCCTGTGAAACACTATCTAGACAGGTGCAGCCAAGGAGGACATGCATGTGTTCATTAAACCCGCCGAGTCTCCTTCATTATCTGAGAAAACAGACACACACAAGAGATCAGCAGAGCACCGCTGACACTGTCAAGAACACGTTAGAATCCATAAGGGGATCTGTGCCACAGCGCTGCACATGGCGGAAGGCATGCGCTGATCCAACCACGAGCGCTCACGCCTGATTGGCGGCCGGGCGATGTCCCCCTCGCTATCCATCACAGGCAGAGCTGAACAGAGCAGCCAGGTTCACAGACCGCGGCCGGCACCCTGTCACCGCCTTGCCTGGCACACTCTGCCACGCACTGAGGCAGACACACACACACACACACACTCAGGAGGAGGCAGAAATGTGCAGAAAGCTGGACCGCAGAGCAGAAATACCCAAAATAATTGAGGACACAGGGAAGATAGCATGAGGCCTGAAATGTAAATCTGAGGAAGAGTTGTTGCCTTGTAATGATTCATCTTAACAATAACCAAATGAAATTATTACTCCCATTCCATCAGTGGCGTGTCAGCTGTTGTGACCCTCCAGCCTCTCTTACCCCTCCCTGCTACTGTTTGGCCATAAAGGCCACGACCTCCATTACTGGGTCACAGAGTTAATTATTTAGCTTATGATAAGTGCTCAGATATGTGACCATTAACTTTGCTATAAGGACGTCCATCATGGAGTCACTTTACATCCACCTTCACTAATGCCAGTATTGATTCACCTTTCTTGCTTTGTTTTTAGTGGCTTTTTCATTCAACTGAAGGGGCTTCACTAATAAAAAGACACAAGCTAACACTGGGTTATATTTAGCCACTGTTCCATATACAACATGTTCCTCCAGACACTGGACGCTCTGGGGTCGTGCTCAGTGTTTATACTGCTTCCTATGGAGACCTCTTACTTTAGATTACATTAAACTGGAGCAAGGTTTTCTAGATGTGTTGCAGACAGATTGGATTAAGAGTAGATTTAATATCCATGTGTAAAATGAGCATGATGGCAAGACACAAGACGTCATTTCATGACATATTTTCACTGTCTGTCTGCCTTAGATGGCTAACAGAAAGTCTGTGTGTCCTGGCTGTTCAGTCATAACTTTAAAGAACAGGGATAATGTCTTCTTTATAGATGTTTGTCTTTTAGAATTCCAATGACGTCATCACCACTGGGCAACCCCTGATCTCCTTTTTATTCTTGAGGAAAAATAGTAGATAGTTTGGGTTTGTCAAATCAGATGAACAAGAATAAAAAAGTGCCCTCCTTGATATTTGATTCTGATTCCATTTCTTATCAGGGCCAAGCTGATTTGGAGTTCATAGTGGATGTATGAGCTCTTGGCTCTTCTGTTGCACTGTTTCAGTCTCTCAAGATCAGGTCTGTGGTCTTGTGTGTTGTGAGTGAGACACTTTTCCAGGATGGGTTCTTCTCAGTGACACCCTCCTCTGTGGTAATGACTGATATAGCAGTTCACTTGTTTTCCTCCGATGAGGCTGCATTCTACCTCAGTTACAAATTTCGATTTTTTTTTTTGAGCTATTGATTAAGGACATACTCAGCAAGACATTTTCTTCCTTGTTACATCACAGACATGTGACGTGTCTCCCAGGACAGCCCTGTCTTATGCTGTCCTTTCCTCTTTGTGTCTTCTCCCGGAGTCACGTTTGAACAAAGTAACATTCATACATGAGTGGGTTTCCATGACCACAAGGCCTCAGGATCACCCAAAACCCACCATGGTGTGATGGGTAGGAAAAAGCCCAAAGGCTGGCACAGATGCTCTCGTGCTACTAGTGTAGCCATGATGAGAGCCTTATGGGCTACCACTCTGAGACTCTGTCTAAAACAAAAAAGAAAAGAAAAAAAATCATATTCGTTTGACAGAAGAGCTTAAGGCCTGACTTTAAATAGCTCTGTGCTGTTTTTGTTAGCTTTCCTGTATATTATTGGTTTGGGCCTCTGTTGCACAGAACTGCCTTGAATGCAGCAATGAGTCGAGGGAACTGAGCCTCTCTCCTAAACAAGCCTAAAGACAGACCGTTTACATAAAGATTAGCTCAGATGAGAAGCGTGTTTGTTCAGAGAATGATAATGACTTAGTGCATGTGCAGGCCGTAGGGGAGAGCAGAAGCATCGGCCTCCTCTGCTGGCACAGCGCAATTGTTTCTGGATTTTATCAGGGGTCCTCTCTCCAGTTTGGCAGGGGAGCACATGAACAGTCAAGACCCCTCAGCTTCATCCAACCGCTGCATCCAGATATGGGACTACCCCAGAGGGCAGTTAATTGTGCATCAACATGATTTTGTCCATTCGGTACATATTTGTTGCTAAGATTTCTGATTTGGTACATCCTTGGTAACCATGGTAACAGTAACCATGATCATGGTGCAAGCAAAGTACAATGGCAAACCATTAAAATGGTTACCTGTACCTGCTCCTTTTTAATTGTTTTTTTTTTGTATTAAGAGGAAGTAAAAAGTTTTTTGTTTGACACAATATTTTCCAGACTGAGTTAGAGTCTCCAATTTTTCTTAAATCATTCATGTTACATGCGATAGCCAATGAGAGTGAGGAATCATCACCAACCAGATACAAACAAACTGGTTTGCTGACTCTCCAGTTAACACAGAGACAATGATCTCAAATGAGATTTAGTGAGTGTAAATACTCTAAATGACTATTGTTAAGTATAATTACTGATACAAATCATACACTGTAAACACAACATGTGCTGGATGGATACCAAGTCAACCTTTTTGTGTCATAATGTAGCTATATTTCTCCTCCTTTATGTTTATTTTATGATAACAAATGTTGCAGAAAGTCCTAAACAAGAAGAGACTTGATGTAGGCAAACAAAGCACTGTGTGGTCTTCAATGTGATGTAGGAGATTTCATTAGGTGGTTGTATACATTGGCTCACTGTGAGGCAGTCTGAAGGATCTGCCTCAGGCACTAATGTATTTATGGAGTTTCAGCATTGAGCATTCTAATCTTTTTGTAGGTTCATTTGCATTATGTGCACAGCAGGTTGTCTCTCTTCGTAGTTGTTTTTTACTGCAGCTCCTTTCATTTCTGTGTTTTAATTCCTATTTCAGATTGAGAAAAAATAAATCCAATTTTTACACAAGCAGACCTGTCAGTTGACATGGCAAGCGTGATTGGATGATTAAAGTTGTATTGGAACAAGTGTAACTGCAGGCGGGAACATATTGCTGCAATAGGGCTCTTTTTGTTCTCCTTTCATTCAGCATGTTTCCATGTCGGCTCTCTCTTTCGCCTTCTCAATCTTTTCCCTCCCCTCCTTCTCTGCATCCTTAAAGCGCCTTGTCGGAAATTTGATTGCTCAGTTCCGTTTACATTCACTCGCCATCTGCTGATTTTGGCTGCGACTGTGAATCAATTCTTAATGTTGGCAGCTCTCTATTGACCCGCCTCTTCTGTTTCTTTGTGTATAAATTTCATCTTCTCCTGGCATGTTTTGATCTCCAATTACCAAACAAAACAGCAGTCTAATCCGCCACTCTCAGTAAAGCACCTAGACACAAGTAAACAGTAGCAGATCTGTCTGTGGACGTAGTAGAGTCTTACTTTTTTTTTTCCCCATTGGTAGCTTATTCTGGCAACACAGATTTTGATGTCATGTACTCATATACATCAAGTCATTTAAACTTTATGTCTTCTCTCAAAGAGATAATGAAGCATATGATATATCTTCAGTTGAATGATGTTGAAATATGCACACACATATTTACCATGTGTACAAGTGGACACCAGGCAAACTTGACTGGTTGATGGGAACTGGACTACAAATTGTAAACCAGTCGTCTTCAAGGTGGCAAAACTTTGTGCTACTTCTTCAGAATAGGCAAAAATGTACCCCGATCCTGTCGCTCATTCTGTCGAAAATTACAGCCACCTGCTGTTTTTCATTTACCTCTCATCTCTGGCCTATTCATTTGTTATTTATAGCTACCTGAGTGTCAGTGACTCTGTGAAGCATTTCAATGATTTCAGGCTGAACTCTGTTTCAACCCCCCTCTCTGAGTAATGTGCTTTGATAAACCTTGGCCTCTCCTGCAGCCCGGATCTTCCCTCAGCCTGCTTTGCTCCTTAAGGCAAATACACTGACGGTGGAGTGATAGTGTCCGTGGTGCAGTCAGATGAAAGTGAATGATGGCTGATGAATGCTGCATGCTGACATAGACTTATTACCCAGACATGAAAGTATAATGGATTGTGAGATCCTTGTCCCCTGCCATGCATGTCCCATCCATGGCCAGATATAAATATGAATGATGTCCCGTGTCAGATGAAACAGGGTCAGGGTCGCTGTTTGCCAAGAGAATTGGAATGTTTTTTTGCCTGGGTGTCCCACAACTGGAGGGATCATGTTTAAGTATCCTTGAGCAGCATACTTAACCCTGAGCAGCTCCAGTGCAGGGTGAGTTATCCCCTCAACCAACAAACAATCAAGCAAACATTCACATTATTTTTTGTATGTATTTACATATTTAGGAAATGTACTTTTTGTTTTGCTTTCTGTCTTAAATTCTCTTTACTTCTTGCTGTGTATTGTACTCTTTCCATAGAGGTGCCTGACCACACATTCCACTGAAAAATTACTCCGCTCTACCTGGCGGTTTCTGGGGATCTATGGGTTAAATACACTCGACCAAAAAATGGCTAAATGTAGCTGCAGTTCACTCAGCGGATCAGACACCACAGGTGGGCAAGATCATGGCTGCTAATGAATTATTCATCACATACAAGGAGATTCAGTTACAGATTAGCCAGGTTCATGTCATCAGCTTAACCCAAATAAAATTTTAATTAGAATATCCTCCATACTCCCCTGTGTGTGTGTGTGTGTGTGTGTGTGTGTGTGTGTGTGTGTGTGTGTGTGTGTGTGTGTGTGTGTGTGTGTGTGTGAGTAAGTGAGTGAGTGTGTGTGAGTGCAGACACATTCCACACAGACAGCCCTCCTCCTTCCTCCACACAGCCAAAATCTTCTCAGTCACTGTGATGGCAAGGATGTCTCTACTTATCTAGAGTAAACAAATTCAACTGTGGCTGGCGCTGGCATTTGGCCTCACCGTTTTCCCCTTCCTGGCAGCGTGTGTGTGCAGTGCAGCTAACAGAGGGTCCTGAATATGACGGTTGCTCCTTTTAAAGATGGCCGATTTAAGCGGCCCCTTTGCCGTGGGGCGAAAACCACATTTCATTACACAATGCTAATTAATTTCTGTGGGAAGTCATGCGTGTTTGTAACTGATTGACTCATTGTCACACCCTAAATAGATGTCCACCACTCATGCTGCTCTAAGTGCCATTTTCACGCCAGCTACAGGGGTGGAAGTTAAGCTATTAAGTTGTTTAAAGTCGAAAAACCAGGTGTTAAGAAAGGGACGCTTTTAATGGGGCAGCTGTTAATCAGTTTCTCATTATGTATTATGTATTATGTATTGTTCTAAGTCCTCAGGGAGTTTGTGATTTATGTTCTATTAATACCAGAGTCTGTGTGAGTCTGTCTGTATGCTGTGTGTTGACAGAGTCAGCTCTGACAAAGCAGGCGAGGATGAGCACATTTGGCAGGTCTCAGGTCTGCTTTGGCCCGAGACAATGAGCATCACGGTGAATCCGGGCTGCCGTACAGGAGCAGCTTAATGCTCTTATGTCCGCCTTCATCTCATTCCCTTTGTCCCGCTTTACCTCACTTAACCCATTTGTCTTTTCGCCATGCATCCCCAGCGTCTCTCCGCTAAGGTCAATCTGGCTGAGCTCAGAGAGCCATTATTCACAGGCAGTCATAAATCACAGCTCTAATCAGCTCCTGTACACATCAGCTGGTGGGGAAGCACCTCGGAGCACCCGAAATCAATCTCATCAATAAGTTGAGAAACACTGTGTTTGTGTGTGTGTGTGTGTGTGTGTGTGTAATTGACCCTTGTGTTAAAGTCTTTCTGCACTGTGCTCCTGCCTTCCAGTGCTTATTAGTGGCTTGTTTCACATCAGTGCACTGAAAGCACACAAAACCCTGTTCGGATAAATGCGCCACACACAATCACACAAAATGCAACATTTTACAGTCGCGGCTAATTGACATTAAACAGCATCATTAAATACACTATGGTTTGCTTCAGGAAAATCTTAAAGCCACACTGTCTCTGGCAAAAACAAAATAATAATCTAGCATTAAACAGACATTAATTGCTGCTTTTTATATGTTTTCAGCTTACCTAAAGGCTTTAGAGATGCCCTTGTAAAAATGTTCTTCAACTGGTTAAACATTTATTTTCCTGCATTTTCCAGCATAACCATGTGTGCTGCCATGGACACTCGTAACAGAGCTACACAAACACCAGAGATATACAGGACAATGTAAAAGTGGCACTTAAGGTATGTGTATACAGATACAGGGGCAACTGGAGTTGAAACAGGAAGCTGCTGTTGATTCCTCAGCTCTACATTCCAATCTACATATTTTGAGGCTAGTGTTTAAAATCTGGCTTCAGCAAGAGGCATATTTTTGGATGAAAATGTGTTTTTCTTATAAAGTATTATAGTGAATATACTTTTTTTTTTTTTAAAATACATCCCCACATGAGTCATAAAGGTCAACAGCTGGAGATGCTGGCTTGTGCATCATCCTATTGGAATATGGGACCTCCAAACCTTTATGGAATAAATCATTTTGCACATCTAGTGGTATGCAGAGTATGTGATGTGTAAAGAGTCATTCCTTATGGTCCATGATGGATGATGATGTTGGAGGAATAAGTGGAGGTTTCAGGGAGAGGGGGATGGGGAACAGAGAGGTTAGTAGAAGGGTGAGGCAGTGGTGGGATTTGTGGGGGTGGGTACAGTCAGGGCCCACAGGGAGTAAGGTTGGGGGATGGTGAGGAACCACAAAGGGGGACACTTTTTTTTTTGGTTATTATAATACCTCTGTACTGTGAGCTGGCGTTTGAGCAAGCTCCATTTTCTGGCCTCAGTACCAGGCTATGAATGAGATGTTGCATGAGAGCTTTGTCTCTCCGCTCAGCGCTCTGTGCCATGGGCTCAGACAGGGCACTCCATTCATACTCTCTCTCTCTCTCTCGGATTTTGTCTCATTAGACTGTGGGTGCCAGGCATGTTGATCTGCCTTCGTGTGCTTATGTGTTACATGCATGACTGTTTCTATGAGTGTGATAATTGATTGCATCGCTCGCAGGGTTTTCCTCTGTAACACATGTGTGCATTAGGTGTAGATCAGCATCTGTTTTTTTTTTTTTGCTTTGTGGTACACAGTAAAGAATCATAGAAGGGAGGAGGAGGACTTTTTTTTCCATCCTCTGGTCAAGAGTTGTGAAACCGACACATGCTTTCATGACTGTGTTACCCTTATGATCCTCTTGTCCAAAAACAGCTCCCTAAAAGAGCCTGAGCTGCTCTAATGCTTGACCCGGTATCGTGTTTTCTTTTTGCTTCATACAAATGTTGAATTGTAGCAGCAGAGTGCGTCTGAAATGCACCATCAGCGCTAACCTCTGAGTCATCTCTTATCACCGTCCTGCTCTTTGTATCTATCAGTCTTTCAGACAGCAGAATGGCCCCTACAGTGTAGACTGAGGCTGAAAGCTGCAGCTGCTGCACACACTGAGCAGAGGCAAGGGACAGCGCTCCCCCTGCTCCTCTGCACACACACACACACACACACTCACTCACATATATACACACACAGATAGAACTGCTCCTCCCTGTTTGTCTGATGTTTTGCTGTGCTTTAATAGCAAGACTGATGCCATTTAAATCTTCTGCTTCAATTCACTCAATGCAAATCCAGCTGCATAAGTGGGTTACCAAAGTCCTTTACTGACACATAGGCCAAGACAGTGTAAGCAGCGGGCCTATACAGCCCATTTATCCTAATGTCTGAAAATATAAATTAACCAAATGTGAGAGTTAAAAATGCAGCCATTAGAAGATCCCTAACTCCAAAATTAGCATTTACAAATGCATATGCAGTCATTTTCGCTTCTAGAATTTCAATGAACATGTTCTTTTCTTCTTAACATTTTGAATCTCAGACAAAATGTATTGAGCAGAGTTGACTGAGTACATTGTAAACAGTGGAATTCTTTAAAATATCTCCTGGGTTTATTTTGTATTTTCTATGCAAAAATAATCCAGACTCTGCTAAATTATACATACGTTCTCTGTAACGTTACGAGCACACACAGGTGCAGTGAATCCCAGCGATTATCTGGTTACCACCTGTCAATCAGGCAGCAAGTGAACATTTTGTCTTCGATGTTAGAAGCAGGAAAAAGTTAAGTGACTTTGACAAGGGCCAAACTGTGTTGGCTAGATGATGACTGTCAGAGCTCCTGCTGCTCTTGTGGACTGTAGATACTGCTGGTTTGATCCCACCGTGTGTGATTGATGTAGAAATGACTTGTTTTACTTTTTTGATTATCTTAATTTTCTTGCTGTTTTTGCTCTCCAAACGTACTGACCAACCCTTCTTTGCCTGTATTTGAAGTTTAGGTGGACTATGTCACTGCAGACATGGTGACTTATTTTTATTTTTATTTTAGTCCTCCCTCTACCGGGCTTTCCAGCTCCTGCGCTTTATTAAAGATCCTCCGCAGTAAATGAAGTCATGCCTAATCCCGTATATGTGCTATATGGCCCCTCTCTGACGAAGACTCATCAAGGTGAAAGTGTTGTATGATTTGTTGGATATTATTAGTATGGTAATAAGGTCTTTGAAGACACAAAATGAGAGGGAGAGGCACACACTGTGCATCCAGGTGTGTGATATTTAGCAGCAGCAGTCGCCTCAGGAACAGGTCTGTCAGACAAGTGAGCACACACTGTAATGAAAGACTGGCCACTTCCCTGGAGAATGTGAATAATATGAATACGAATAACACACATGTACAGTAGTTTGTGGGGACACATACACACATTCAAGGGTTTACACAAATCCAAACACACACATTCCCTCTATCTGCCCTCCAAACCTGTCACCAACGGCAAAGGTGCTCTACACACACACACACACACACACACACACACACACACACACACGTTGAATATGCTTCATCCATGCCTGAAGACACAACAAGAATCTAATTCTGAGTCACTCTCAGTCTGACTCACACAAATGTAAATACACACACACAACCTCAGAGCAGCTTTTCCCTCAGGGAGCACATTTTGCTTTACCAATGCCCTTTAACTTGGTTACTGGGACACATTTTACCTCTAATTCATCATATATTGTATGTTCTTGCTCAATACACACTTACTTCATTCACACACAGACTTGTAGACCCCTCCTCCTCCTCCTCCTCCTCTTCCTCCCACCCCCTCTGCTATCTTCTTCCCTCCTACTCTAATGAGTCTGCAGGTAAGCCTGAGCCTGAGGAGACTGGAGCGGTTTGCTTCCACGTGTGCGTTGGCATGCATGATTATGTACGCTAACACACACATAAAACGCTTGGTGTCCACTTACCTCAGGTTACCTCCATGCTAATTACAGATGGAAATCTAATCTCAGTCTGATGAGCTAAATGAGATGTTTTACGGGAAAGCATGAGAAGAGCTGCTGATGGATGTGATGTTTCTGAAAAACATCTGCAGTTGTTTTTTTTCTGCTGCACCTAATTGTATGTGAGTCAAACCTGCAATGCACGTGAGTTGCAGTGTGTTTGTATAGAGGCAGGCTGGCTGCACACAAGGCTTTTGTGTTTATGGGGCCTATAGAGAAGTTCAAAAGAATAAAAAAAAAAAGATGTAACGTAAAGTTGAGGATCTTTAAATTCCTCTAAAACCTTTACACAGAGCTGTAAGCTTTTCTCTTGTTTGCTACCATGTTGGAGTTAACATGCAGCAAAGCAAACATTCACTGTTGTCTTTTTTAAGCCAAATTGTGAACCTGTTTGTGTGCAAGCTCTATCTGTCATTTCAGCTCTGTTTGACAACAAATTAAACCCAGAAAAGACAAACAGACAGTCTGAGTCAAGGAGGCAACTTCTCTCTGATTCGCTAATATTTAGCAGCCCAAATGTGTTTGTTCACTCGTGAGCCTCTGAATGTCTCAGCCACATGTTTGTGTATGATAATGAGCATGTGCTTGAAGCCTCCATTTACCCTCTGTTAATTAATCTGCTTCATGCTGCAGATACAAATCAACATGGGTTCACTGTTTCCAGGACCTTTCTAGTTATTCAGTGATGAAGCAGATGAAATCACAAAGTGGTACAAAAAAGATGACTTACATTTAGGAAAAATACATCAGTGTGTCTATTTATTTCAGCTTCACTTGAACAACATTGAATTTGTTTACACAAATGCTGGAGTAAACAGATGAGATGATTGGTTGTAACTATGCTTTAACAGAATGCTTCCTTTAGCTGTTAGACATCAAACAAAGCCACAGACTACACACTGTTGATTGTGCATGTAGGGGGTATAGCTCAGTAGTAGAGCATTTGACTGCAGATCAAGAGGTCCCCAGTTCAAATCTCGGTGCCCCCTCTCTTTATGTGCCTCATCACTGTTGCACAATTGGGCCATATGCAGATTCTCTGTCCTCCCCTGCAGACAGGCTGGAATGTTTTGAATGAGACGAGCAGCACCGACTCCGGACACAGATCGAGAACAGCTGGCATGCGACACAGGACGTTGTGTAACAGCCACAGGTGTCAAACTTCTGAGAGTCCACAGGTTTCCTCTCCGGACAGATATCACAAAATATACATGGCAGGTAGTGGTACAAACATAAACCCCCTCCTCTCACTGAACCACAGTTCATTTTTACAGTGAAAGTGTTTCAGAAACTTCAACACATTGAGTGGGCACACATTTTTCACACAAATGACCCAGCTGCTTGTTTGTTTTTATTCCGGCAGACCTGTGTGATAATGTCATTTGAATACTATAAAGATGTTTCCCTTCTGCTCCCTCTGATGTATCTTAGAGGAAGCTCCCTAATCTGCCTATTATTTAAAAAAAAACATTTCAATAAAGCATGAAATGATGTGAAACTACAAAGGCGACTATCGACTGACTTGCAGTAAAGGAATATTCCGACTTCCATGAAAAGCTTGTCCTTTCTGATGTACCCTAAGGGGGCGTAATTGTGGTTGTTCATAGCAGGCACATGTTCTCTGACATGCTACATAATCGTGCATTTGATGCATTTAATAATGCAGATGTGAACTAGGGACTTGTTGATCTGCTCGTCACATAATAAACATGCACATAAAAGCAACCTACTGTAATATTCACACACTCTTTACAGTAATCACTTCTCCTCTTGCTTGTGGCTGTGTAGTAGTGTGCTGTCATGGCGTTTTACTCACGGGATGTGATGCAATGTACCTAACAGGATGCTCCTGGTAGCAGAGGACTAGTGTTTGAAAAATAGCAGCAGTTAGATTGGCTGGATTTCAAGCAGTGGAAAGTTTACCATGAGGAAGTTACCATTCAAACTCAACTTTCGTCTTCTAAACTCACAAATTCCAGCCTTCGGTTCAAAACACTGCGCTGTCATCTTAAGAAGCACTTTTTTTTTCTTCTTCCATGAAGTGAAACTTCCATGAAGTCTTCAGCTAATGATGACACGGCTGTCTCAGGCTTAGTCGCCACTTGTCAGTCTGCAGCTGTGGAATATAGAGATTTCTGTCATGGCCTGAGTAGAAGCATCTTCTGAGAATATGGACAAGAAGCCAAATGACAAATTTGTCACTCAAGCCTTTTCTTGAAACGCTTTGATGTTTACATGGACAATGCTCGGTAAAATTAACCAAATTAGCTTGGATTATGCAGACGGAGTGAGGGATTATGGGAGTTAAGCAGCCACAATCTCCTCAATCCATCTATGAGTAGTCTATGTTATGACATACATACATGTTTTTCTGCTTGTGGGCAACATTTAAAATGCAGGCAGACCATAGTGTTGATACATTGCTTAAAAATACATGAAACTGTTGCTCTGTTGACGGGATGTAACATGAGAAATCATCATCATGGCAAAAACATGAATTTATAGGGGTGATGCACTTTATAGAATTTCTGTAACAATACTTGCTCTGTGTAATGTGTAGTTGTGTATAGTCCTTATTTAAGCACAATAAACAGCACAAACTTAAAGTCCAAACGTAAGCAAGCTAAATAGTTGTGTACAGCAGGGGTCATTTTTCATTGAACACAATAAGAACATTGGCAATTTATTCTGTACAATGTATTTGCTCTCATTTATTTACTTATAACACACACACACAGCTGTGTGTAGATGTGTGTGCTCCCTCACCTCAAGTGAATGTGCAAGTGATCGGAGCACAGCTGATTCCACTCAGCCCTCATTGTGTCTTTATATTGGCTGCTACAATATGACCCCTAAACCAGAATGTGTTACTGCTGTGTCCTTCTTTTTAGTAACTTGTCTGACACTTTATCGAGGAGGATGTTTCATTTTGTCGATTAGTGTATAGCCTTCTAAGCATGCATGGTGAGCATGATTGCCCCAAACTAGTTACCAGGTCTGCAGTGTGGCTTCCACAGTAAAGAACAGGTGAATGTCCAGCTGGATCCTTCAACCCTTCCATCAGGCGCTCTTTCATTATTTTTCCTGCTTTCAGAGCAATCCTGGGCGGGGATGAAGCTCCCTGTTGGTGGCAGGCGCTTCAGTGTGTGTGTGTGTGTGTGTGTGTGTGTAACAAGCTGTGACAGTAACAGGGTGTTATTCTACTTTATGTCAGCAGAAAATTAAAGCAATAAATCATCTGTACCTCTGTGCTGGCTGAGTCTGCAAAGGCAACCTCGACTGCTGCACAAACACAGATTACATAGAGATTCCTTGTGTGTTACTTGTGAGTTTGACCACAGGCTAACCAGAAGCTAACACAGTCATTCCTAATTGTGCGATATGCTATAGGGCGCTATTTATGAAGTCATTAAAAGTTTATTTTCTTCTGGTTAATGATTTGAGCGATCATTATCATCACATCAACATCAAGATCTCATCTACACATCACATTAGAAAAACATTCAAATTATAATTTTATACAAGGTCAATATCAACATTTTCACTTCCAAAAAAATACGCATGTCATTACTGATTAGCCTCACATCTATGTAAAATGTGATAGCTGCACATTAAAGAAAAAAAAACATATTTAACAGAAGCTGTGGACTTGAAGCGACATGGATATGAATTTAAAGAGGATTTTTACTCTCTGATTTCTCAGCGCATGATCTGTGAAATTTGGTGATAGCAATTGGTCCGCTCAGAAGACAGAGATAAGAAAAGAAGCTGAGATAGCGTGCAGTCCTAATTTGAGCAACCACCACTGGTGAGTGGATTTGGACAATATCAAAAGAACATCTTCCGTTGTTCGTAGCGTTGCATGATTATGACTCTATGAGAGGGCATGAGGGAGCGGAGAGAGTGAAGGAGTGAGAAGGGCATGCAGAGGCTGGAAGTGATGGAGGATTATGATCCTTTAGACATATTTCTGCAAACAGACACCAGAGGATGAAGGGCTGGCGTCTCACACTAGAGAGATCCAGGGTCAGATGATTATTAGGATACTCCCTAACTTTTATCTGAAAGTTGACGGTATCCTCCCCTGACTTACTGAGAGAGTTTCTTGATAGCTGGCCTTCTCTTAGAACCCCACTAGCATTTATATATTGAAGTATAAATCATTTGTAATGCACAGCAGGCTTTGTGTGATCTGAACATAACCACAGTCGCGTCAGTTTGTCACCTCTGGTTTTATTTATTTAAATACCAAACTTTAAACAATAATCCTGGTGATAATGCAATAAGCATTATATATTGAGGAATTATTATAACCATAATGTGTGTATATGAATAAGTTTAGTGATCATCAGCGGTATCTGATAACCATGAATTTCTGCGGCATGTTAGATATTGTTTGCTCTTATATACGGACATTTTTT
>JAVQJX010080052.1:0-11399 GCA_036025115.1 Ambassis agassizii
AGAGCAGTGAAGATTAAAAAAAGGTATGACAGAATATGCGAGTCAAAAAGAAGGCAAGAGGAGAAGGAAGTGTATATGTTATCCATATTACTATCCATCTTTTTCCAAACCACTACTGCAGATCTCCTCTGGCACTAATTGGCACTTTATGTTTGGATGCTCCTCAGATAAAGCAGAGTTTGTTATCTTGCCTTAAGATGTGTACTTTGGCAAAGACGTTGGCTGAGAGGCTTGCAGCGAGGTTCGGTGACTTCATGCTGAGCTGCAACAGGCGCACACTGAATAGGTCATTTTGAGCACACACACATACACACAATGTGGGGTTATGAATGGAGTGCAAAACACACACCTTGAAGCTACAGTTGTATAAGTGTTTGGTGTGTCTTTACATAGAGATGTGGCAGATGGAGAGCGTCCTTATCTCTGAGTCATGTTTTAAATTCAGACTGTGGTCACTACAGCCTTCACAAACTATTCCTCACACTCCAAATGTAGCTAGCTACATCCGTAACATGACTAATGGTGTATGTTTAACCCAATGTGCTCTCAGCCTCGATGCCCTACTTACACAGACGGACCCCGTTTCCCTCCCTAGTGTAATTCCCGTGATAATAGTCCCTTTTGGAGTGGGTGCTGGAGTGAGATTACAAATTCGGATATGTATATAATGAGCTTTCTCCCCTGGCAGGCTGCAGATGATGCCACTCTGAGCTGTGGTGATGCTGAGGCTGTGCAGACCAACTCAAAACTCCCTCACATATCCAGAGTTGTGACCATTGCCAACACTGCAGCTATGTCTTTTTTGGCCAGGTGAATGTTACCATCCTAACACCAAGTGGAATGTATAAAATGAGGTGTCCTGGCTACACCTCAGGTTTCTGTTGTATGACATACCACCTCCCTCCTCCTTCCCTGCAGGGCAGCCGAGAAACTCAACCTGACACTGAGGAAAAGGGGCCAGGCGTCCGATCCAGCTCCCTCTCATTTCTCCACCTGCTTCAGGGAGATCATCCAGAAAAACCCACCGCCCATCCCCTCCTGCCTGCATCAAGCTGCCACTAGAACCAAAGACTCACCCAATGTTGGCAAGGTGGATTTCACATTCTATCACATCTATATGAGGATTAATCAGTTTTACAGCTGAGTACGTTTGGTTTAAAATTTTGAGCAAAATGCTTTTATACTTTAAATTGTATTATAGTTGGGAGAATACAATGAAACTCTCATAAATTATAATGAAAACAAGTGAGTTATGAAAAAAATGTACCCCCTATACAGCTGACATTAGAAGGGAACTTATCAGTAGAGACCAGAATTATCTGTTGTACCTGTAAACATGTTTATTTGTGCTGTGAATTTGGTGATTTGGTCTATGGGGATTGACTCACCTTTGGAGCCAGCCCCTACAGGCTGCAAGGTGAACTTCAAGTTTTAACACTTCTGCATGAGCTTAAAGTTCAGGGCTCTTAGCCCTGGAGGTTGCCGTTGGTTACAACAGACCATTTCACACCATTAAACACAAGCTATTATGACAAACAGCTCCAGCCCATCATCACCAGGAAAACACCATATAAGGCAGATATTTCCGGGCTTATAACCATAAAAATTATGAAAGCGGAACTTTTTTTTAATGTTTTGAATGTGTATGTTTTAAACCAAACCAGAATATTTACCTAAACCTAAGTAAAGGAAAGTAACATAAGGGCTCCACTAAGACTCCACCAGGCTCTCTAAGAGGATCTTCACCAACCAAATGTGGCATGTATTGGTGCTGTACTTCTCCCCTATGAAGCAGGCTTCACTATTTTCTTAGTAACTATAGTCAGCCATCCATGATACACCAGATATATTGTTAAACAGTCTCATCAGAGGGATTGTCTCAGAAGGACAATGCAGAAAAAAAATACTTGTCTGGTGACTGGATAAAGCATCCAAACTGTCTTCCAGTTTTTCTGCAATATGCTGACGGGCCTAAAGCAGTGCATGGCTTATTATTTAACTGCTCTGACCAGAAGAGGTTGCATGCAGTTATTCTGACTACATGGCGGGTTTGTAAACATTCGTCAGTACTGTTGTTTTTCCGGAAACTAGAAGACAATGAGACTCAGTTGATGCATGGGAAATATATAGAATAGTTACAATTTGATGTATCTTTGAAAGAATATACTTCCACCCTTGCCCACAGACACCACCTTGGAAGTGTTTTTACCGCCCATGTTGTTGAGTAAAGAGATCTCAGTCAATTTAGAAGAAACCCTATATCACTTCTCTTTCTTGATACACTGTAATGTGGTGCTAATGTCTCCATCTTGTTCCTCCCCTCCTTTCTCTTCACCTCCTTTGGGAGAGAAACTGGGGAGATCAATATGGCTGCCAGCCCTCCCCTTGTCTCATAGATGGGCTCTTGGGTTTAGTCTAGAGTTACAGACAGACCCCACACCTGCCCGAGCACTCAGCTTTGTGTGCCTTGGTGTGTAGGAATACACATGTGTCAGAACAGAAGAGGATTTTCTGTGTGTGTGTGTGTGAACGGTGTGTCTCTTGAATAATTTAACCCTCATAAATACAGTTTGACACATGATCAATAGGGTTAGGGAGCTACTTCTTGCGTAAAGATATTACAATTATGAGGAAGAGGACAGAAAACATGCTTTTTTCACTGGCAGTGGCAGCTCATCATGTGACAGATGGAGTATGGCTTACAGGTTTTAAATTCACCCAATATGGCATGATGTCATGGTGGTGTAATGCAGTCCTGTGTAGCTTCAAGAGCACAACATTTGACTCTGTGTCACAGTGCACTGGTCTACTACGCAATATTGCAGATCCTAAATTATGAATACAAATACATTTATAATTGGCTTTGAAACCTTAATAGAGCTTATTGTCTTTTGTGAGGTATATGTTGCCATGTTTTCCTGCAGACTAAGACCTATGAGTGCCGTTAAATGGCTGTCAGAATCGTGAGTCTAATCTAATTTAAGACCCTTCAGCCTTTAAAGCTCAGGCTTCCTGTAGAGTAATGCATTAAGGAATTAATGTCATGACATATGGAATTATAGCAGAAGGTATGCATCGTCATGCAGCTGCACTAACTGAATCATCTGGTCAACGGCAGCCTGATGAAAATATCTTTTCAATGGATTTCCACTACATTAACACGTTATGTATTTACAAATGAGATGCGTACAAATTTGCCTCACTGAAGTGTTAAAGACATGCGAAACAGCCAACATTTTAGCTGCTCAACCCTAAATCTGAGTGATATTTACCATTTTCTTCTGCCGCAGTTTACTTGGTTAGGTTTCTTGCAGCATACTTTGCATAAAAATTATGTCTCAACCTCCTTTTGCAAAATCAGCAGGGGCTCACAGAACAACTATTTTCATGCTCTTTTGCAGTTGTATTTTATACATCAGATACCAGAGTTATAAACCCCCTGCTCTGGTAAACTTAATCGATTTCCGTTTTTCCAAAAACAACATATAAATAGAAGATACACCACACTGCTCACTCTGGATGGTGTTCTCAGATTTCGTGAGGATGCGAGGACCGGCTGAATTTGATATGAAGATATTTTTGAACTCATTCTTTTTTCATAAGTTTGTGTTGGCTGCTGGTATTTGTTTTCAAAAGTTAAAGTTACATTTTTGCCACTTACATTCGAAGATAAAGAGGTGAGGAAACGGCCAAGTTTTTCCACTGTATTTAATAAATAATGAAGTTTTCTTTTCAAGATAGTTTAAAGTGTTTGGCCTTTTTTCAATATATATGTACACAGCATGTATACTGGGTTAAGTGAACAGTTTGGTCTTTCTTCAGTAAGCCTTAAAAAGGCATTTAGTGCTATGAAGTATGTAGCTGCACACAAACTTAGTGTAGTTTGTTGTAGAGTAGCAGCTGCAACCTCCCACAGTGACTTTTAATGCAGTTTAATGCTGCATATGCTTTCAAGGGGATGTTTAGTCTTGCAGTTTTGTTAGCTAGCATGCTAGCATTTTATAATGCACAGCAACATCTACTTCTAGCAGCTAATTTGCATTTCTGTTTTGTATGCAAGTGATCTAATCCAGCAGAAATCAATAGTTGTTATTCAAACTAGGACAGGATAGAACTTAATACAGATGAATGGACTGGTTAAGTGTCTTCATTCCAGCCAGACATTTTGGTGCAAGACTAATTGCAAATTGGACACATCAGGTCAGATGAAAAAATGAGGAGACACTTCTGTGTCTGCTCTCTTTGCTGTCTTTGTTGTTCGGCACTGGTTCAGTAAGCTGTCTACCATTGAAAGTCTCTGCTGCCAATTCAACATGGCCAGCTGGCCAACTAAACAAAAAAACATTCAGCCAGAGCCAATGGTGCAGGACACACCACAAAACACACACAGGGAAACAGGCACCAAGCTTGAGATCTATCACAGTTCTTACCATTTACCATTTAGGGAGATGCATATCATGACAGTCCTTCTATTAGTCGTTGATATTTTCACATGCTGCTTTCAACCCGTTTCCTATTTGTGGTGCTCTTCCTAGGTTAGGGTAGTTCTCAGGGTGAGCCCGACAGCAACAGAGAGCCAAATCCAACCAACTGTTCTCCGGATTGACCCGTCCAAGAAGAGAGTCACAGTAATGGAACCAATCACCAAAAGCCAACCATACACAACGATGACGCTCGGCAGGGATGGCAAAAGCCCTCTGAAGACCTTCAACTTTGATGCTGCCTTTCCTCAAGTGTCAAGCCAGGTTTGTTATAACTGCTATTATTTTTTTCCCACCACAAATCAAGTTGTTGTGTATTCACAGATGCTTGTGTTGTCATCTTCTTTCTCAAGTATTCAGTACATATTCCCCCCCCTCCGTACCCTAGTTGGTTCACTGTCTCTGTCTGATGACCTGAAAACTGATAGGGCCCAGATAGCCACCACAATTACACAGTCCATCAATTATATTCAACTTTTCTCCAAGCTCTGCTTACAATATCTCAGCCCAAGGGAATATACAGAATCATTATGCATCCTTCCTACTGCTTTCATTTTCGCACTGTGTTGGATGCAGTTCAGATGAATCATAAGATGCTCACTCTCCTTTGTTCTCTCTGACCAGGCCGAGGTGTGTGCAGGCGTCTTGTCTGATGTCATCCGCTGTGTGCTCAGCGGCAGCGATGGATGTGTTCTTGGTTTGGGATGTGCTGATGTGGGTGAGTAATCAGTCACTGTGAGAGGCCATGGGTTAAAATCTAAGATGGGACTGGAGCACTTTTTATCTACGCTTAGAGCCCATCCATCCCCTCCTCCTCCTCCTGCACCCCTGTCCTGTTATCATTCACTGTGTTTTTACCACTTAAACTCCCTGTCTCCGTTTTCTCTGTCTTCTTATCAGTCTTGATACACATCTCTAGCCATTTTTTATTCGCCCTCTCTCCTACTACATTTTTTCCTCCCCAAAAAGTGTCAGCATGTCAGATAGAAACGTGTTACTTACCTTTGCAAATAAAAGCCCAGTTATCAATTATGCAACACGTATTCCTTTTTAAAAGCTTCCTGTTGCCGTACATTTCAGCAAACTACGCAAAAAGACACAAATATTTTATTTTATTCTGCTGAAATGCTGAGCTCAGAAGGGACTGTAAACAAAGTGGACTGTAATATGTTGCTATTAGAGAGATGGAACCCTGCACTTAGCGTCAGTGAAGGGGTTTAATAGATTCATGGGACACACACACACACACACACACACACACACAGACATTTGGTAAGGACAGGGTCTCCTTGGAGCTGCTCTTTCACATGACGCCACTCTCCGTAAATCTGATTGAATTAGTTGGCCAATACTGACTACATGCGGCCCACAGCCAGGGGGATATCAATCTCCTACACAGAATACTATTCTCTCTGAATAACAGCAGGCAGCTCAGCCTTTAACTGGAGTAAACCAATTCTCTTATCCTCATTCAATTAGACTTCGGATAAGACAAGAGAGGGTAAAACAGGCCCATAACTCAAAACTAATGTGGGGCAAAAGTGCACCAGGAGATACAATATGGCACAAGAACACAAAACATTTATTTTTAGTGCAGCTCACCAGTTAGAGTTTATATGTAAAATTTCTACAGACTGCTTCACAGGTTATGGCAGATTTGATCTCCTTTGGTTTGCATTGAGCCAGCTCATTCTAGGCTTAAACTATGCTAGGCTAACTATCTTTAGCCCAGTATGACTACGTATGTAAACAGTTTACAACTCACCCAAATTGATGATGGCCTTTCTGCATGTATCTCCTGTAAGTACAAATGCACTAATACATGTAACATTTGTGCTAAAGCCATAGATATAAAAAGGTAGGTGTTATGGATAATGTGCTTCATACCTTGTTTTTGTGCACATATGAGGCCAGCATGTGCACGTACACAGCACTGTGGATACACATATCAGTGTACTCCGTTGTCCGCCTCAGGCTCGTGGTCCAGCATGGTGGGGAGTGGTGAGAACATCCAGAAGCTTGGGGTGATACCGTGTGCCATCTCCTGGCTGTACAGCGCCATCGAGCGGCGCAGGGAGAAGACCTGGACTGACCTGACCGTGTCGGTGTCTGCTATAGAGCTGTGCTGCGGAGAGGAGGATACCCTGAGGGATCTACTTGGGGAGGTTGTCCCCTCTTTAGGCGGTATCCAAGACAGCCCAAAAGCACATATTAAACTTCAAGAGGACCCGGTCCATGGGACACAGGTAGAAAAAAAATGTTTTCATTATAATTTCATTTCTACGTTTAAGTAAATTAAGATTTTTTGCCCTGTAGATATGATATGATTAATGTTTATTAATAATGTTGGGTTAAAAAGTCAGTTTAGATAATGGCTGACACTGTACTGGAGAAGATAAAACCATAGTGAGTGAAAGCCATTAGACTGTAGATTACATTTGATTACATTATGACTGTGCAGCTCTCTCCTCCCTCGCACTGCTGTTTGCAAATTGGAAGCCAGAGTGTCATTAGTGTAGGTATGCCTCTCTCTCTGTCTTCTCCTGACAAGTATAAACACATAAAACTTATTTTGTTATGTGTACAATTTTCTCGCCTCCTTAAAGGTTCGTAACCACAACCGGGTCAAGGCTCCCACTGCAGAGCGGGCTGCCTCCCTCCTGGATGCAGCCATTGCTGCACGCCGACACAGTGACTTCATTACATATCTGTGTCACAGCTCCATAATGTTCTTCACTCTTCATGTCCAACCCCCTCGCACAGAAAGCAGCACCATTGGAAAAGGTTCTATTACAATATTTAATACAACAGTCCTGAAACTAATAATTTACATTAAATGTAAACAGAATCTCTAATTTCCACCCTTAGGTTCACGTGGTCCCACTAAGCTGACTCTGATAGATGTGTGTAGTGGCATGAGGGGTATGATCAACAATAAACCTCCTCATTCTGATCTGGGACCTATTGTGTTGTCTCTTCTGACAAGTGGGCATAAAACAACACCCAGCAAGTAAGAATGCAAACTAATATGTCAGCTGTATTTAGTTTTGTATCTAAAACAGTCAGAAGGTCACAGATTTGGCTACAGGAAAGCTTATGCATCCATCAAATTAATGTCTGGACATTTGGACTGTTTCTTCACAGGGCCAATAAGTTGACGATGCTCCTTCGAGAGTCCTTGAGTCATGCAAATTGCCACATTGCAGTGATTGCAGAAGTTGCTGATTCACTGGCACACCTTCAAGAGACCTTCTCTACCATCCAGCTGGCTTCTCGTATTAGGAGGACACAGAAAAGAACAAAGGTAAAAGTTTTTTACCAACTTATTGCCGCACAGTTATGCAGTTTTATAATTGTATTTGACTAAAAACAAGACACACTTTCTTAACACGTGATTGTTTCTATTGCACCTCAATTTTTATAATTCATCCACCCTGGCGCCTTGGCGCATTTGCGTCTGAGGCGAGTCCATGGGTCCAATCTCGTTGCATTGTACTTGTACGTGTAATGACAATAAAACCATTCTCATTCTCATTATCCAACAGCAATCCACTTCATGTTCTCCTTGTGCAAGGAGCTTGACCAGAGAAAAGAGAGGGCCCCAGTCATTGTCCCTGAGGGCGTTCCACTCCACCGACGAGGTAGACGTGGATATCCGTCCTTTCCGCCTGCGTGGAGATGAACGATCTAGTAGTGACCAGTCCTGCGACACTGTCATCCAAATAGACTCGGATGGCCTGATCCATTCCAAAGCACCCCCAAGGCTGGCGCAACCTGAGTTTGTGCCCATCATACCTTCTTTACATCCTAATAAGGCTGACTTGGATGATCCAGAGTTTACCGCTCTCCTCCAAGAGCTTCTGAAAATTCCTCAGCTGGGAGAAAAGAACGTAGATGACACTTTTCAGACTGAAGCTCTTAGAGCAGACAAGAAGCAGCCAGAGAGAGACTGTCTTAAATGTGATACATTTGCTGAACTTCAGGAACGTTTGGGTTGTATTGATGGTAGTGAGATGACAATGGATTTGCTCAGGTCTTCCTTAAAAGGTGCTTCTATTAATACCATCACAACCAAATCACAGTCCCAGAAAGAAACAGGGAAACAGACAGACACTGAAGCGTCAAAAACACGGCAGACATTGATCAATCAGGGGTTGGGTTGCACTCAGCACTCTGTTGGAGAAAATCAAACAGATGGTGCCTTCCCTGGAGACAGTTTTCAGAGAGAAGATTCAGGTTTGTATGACTGTGAGGAGTGCAGTGCAAACAGTTCCAGTGAGGAACTCCTGAATCAAACTCTTGGTCTTAACATGACTTCTCGGTCTGAGGTACATAACACTCAGAGCAAAGCTGTTACCAGTTCTGTTGCACTCCAGGGTTCAGAAAAACAGGAGAGTCCTGAGGCTGCTGACTGGTTCAAACCAGGCAAAAGGACCTCACCAGTTGGCAAGAGCTCCCCCACTCTCCCATCCCCATCCTCCTCCTGCTCTTCGTCACACTCCATGGCTAAAACAGTTATACTTGGAGATTTTCTTCCGAACCGCCCGGCAGAGGATGTTAAGGAAATGAAGGCCACAATCACAGTGACTGTACAACAGCCACTAGACCTGAAAGGTCAAGATGAACTTGTCTTCTCTATGGTGGAGGAGGTGACCATCAGTGGAGCATATGACAGAGGGAGGGCAGGTGGCAATATTATTTGTATCAAAGACACTGCCCAGTCACAGGCACATCTTCAGGGGTCTGCCAGCTCTCAACCAATCAGGATAATCAGCAATGTCAATGAAGAATCTGCAACAGCAGCCTCCTCTGAAACAAACTCTGGCATTCAGTCTGAAGCCACAAAGCCCAACTCTGACAAGACCCAGTACCAGCTCAGGAGGGAAAAAAGATTCTTGCCTTCTTTTATAAATCCCATGTTGATTAATACAGACGCAGAGTGCGAGGTGGACTGTGCCAACGAGAAAAAACACTCTCAAGAAACCACTGCAGAAGTCAATTCAAGGGATAATGTCAAATGTCTGGATGAAAGGAACATTCTTGAGAAGAAGAATGGGGCTCATCCTAAAAAGCCTGACAAGGCAGGTTTCTCATCTTATGGGCATGGACGAGTTGTCTTAGAAGATTATGGTTTATGCAGTAAACATGCAAAACATATGACACATGAAAAGAGACCACAAAGTGCAGACAAGAGTCACCCAAGAGAAAACGAGCATGTTTTTTCCGCTAACAGTCCACGGGTGTCAGAGGTGGGGGAAGTTGCTTGCAGACATGTTGGGAATACCCCCAAGAGGGTTGGTGTTTCATCTGGTTGCCAAGAAACCACCCCTGCCTCCTCAAAAACAGGCAGTTTACCTAGGGGCTGGCAAAATGCCAGCTACCAGGACAACTACCGTGGGTATCACGTTGCTGAAGACCACAGAGACCCAAAGGGGGTGACATCATCTACTCCATGTAGCCCAGGTGTGACCCTGGAGAGGAGGCACGGCAGGCAGCACCCCTCTGCACACCACAAGTTCAAACAGGATTCTACTGGTGCTCTCAGAAAAGGTGCTGGATCTTTGTTCAAAACATCAAGTCTAATGATGAAACATGGTACTACAGGTGGCAGTGTGATGTCACCCTCAGAGGACTGTGGCAGGCTTTTCAGTGCCAAACTGGAGCAGTTAGCTACAAGGACTAATTCCCTTGAGAGGACCCCAAGAGACTTTCCAACTCTGCAGAGAGGCAGCAGCAATACTTCTATGAGCTCCAAGGGAAGTGTTGTAGGGGCTTGTAAGGCAGGTTACAAAGGAAATTATGAGGGAGATTGTACCTTTCCAAGGGCCAGCAGGAGTCCAAGGAAGAATCCTCGATGTGACCAGAGTCAACACTTCTTCCCCTCTGAAAATTCTGCAGCTCAGTCTGCTAGACACACCCATTCCAAGCTCTCTGCTGTTGGAAAACTTAAAATGGCTACCCCTAAAGTCCGTCGATTGTCTGCTCCAAGCATCAAGAACCTCAATGTCTCCCATAAAAATGTGCAGCAGTCCATCAACCGCAGTGCTAGTCTATCCCCTGATAGCAAAGCGGTTAGCTTTGAGCGGACGTCCTCCTTTTTCTCCTCTTCCCCTCCGCGGTCCTTTCACTCCATCAGTCGGACTCCGAGTCAGAGCTCCACATGTTCCTCTACAAAATCTGTCATCCAGGGGTATGTCAACGGGCGGATCTCTGACTTGCTTAAGGAAAGGCCCTCCAGTCCTACTTCAGGAGGACCTGACCAAATGGCTGCACTTCCATCCCCATATAGTCAGATGACTGCCCCCCGCACACCCGATCACATGAGTGGACATGCAAGTGACACCACCAGCGTGCTGAGTGGAGATTTGCCACCAGCTATGGGGAAGACATCCTTACATTTCTCTAACAGAAACAGTTTGGTGAGCAGCGGCTACGACAGCATGGTGAGGGACAGTGAAGCCACCGGTAGCAGCGCCTCTAACAGAGATTCTGTCAGCGACAGGAGTGGCTCTCTGCTCAGTGTGGCTCGCAGCAGCCGATCATCTCGGAGGCGAGGCAGCACAGGTAAAAAACAGGGATTATCTGGCTTTTTATGAACTGAATACAAAGACTCTCACATCTGAAAGACCAGATATACAGTCTATGAGAACAAAGTGCTCACAATCTGTCCATGCTGTCAATTAGACTAAATTATTAGGACATTATGGGCATTTTAAACTGATTAATGCATTTAGACTTTTCTATGAGGCTTAAAAAAATCAATCATTGACAGATAACACTGATTGTGCTGCTGTGCATCAAAAATGCGTACATTTACAGTGTTGTTTGAAAGTCTTACGTATGGCATATTTTGAAACTTATAATGCACATTAAATTGGAAAAGCTTTGCATTTTATTACTGCATCTTTTAATGGACCA
>JAVQJX010080069.1:0-10485 GCA_036025115.1 Ambassis agassizii
CACACACACACACACACACACACACACACACACACACACACACACACACACACACACACACACACACACACACACACACACACACACACACACGTGTCATGTCTTGGAATCACATTCCAAGTAATCCTCTGATTATCTTTAGCTCCTGGAGAGCAAGGCATTAGACTCTAGTATCTTGGACTTCTGGACTGCCTCTGGCTTGGCGCTTCAGACAGATGGAGAATGTCAAGATGAGGGGGTGGTAGCATGGCCATCCTGCGACAGCCTCCTCAAGGCTCCTCTCAATCAGGTCCCTGTTCGCCATCTGAAGAGAAAGAAGGCCTTGATGCAGCTCCACCTGGCCTCGCCAGTGACCCCTGTCTCCCCCAGTGCCGGTCTTTCTTCCTCTTGCACACTTTCAGAAGACAGTTTGAAGTCTCCCATCATGGACTCCAATCCTGTTAAAGTTCACACCCACAATCTGACAACACTTCTAACTCTCTCTGGTGAGAAGTCAGAACATTTCACTTGATATTATTGTTCTTGATGAGGTAGTCTGATTGTGTTTTTTGCTCTTTGGTACCAGAGGAGGATCTTCTAATGTCTATACCAGCAGCTGCAGAAAATGTAACCAACAGCAACTCAGACAGCGGACGGGACTCTCCTCGGACCACCTCCTCATTCTCAACCACGTAAGAACTTCCTCCATCCACTTCTGTTTTGCAAAAAAGATATCATTGATTTTTGCTGTAATTTTGTACTTTTTAGGTGGAGCACCTCCTGCAGCAGCTGGTCAGAGCAGAGTGAGGCTAAGTTCCTGCGTCATGATGAGTCAGATCATGTAGGGAGACTCCACAGGTGTCCCTCCGTGATGTCTGTGGACTCAGTGGCAAGCACCTTCCTGCCAAGCCCTTCGCCTGACTCGACACGCTCGCCCTCCGCCACACGCATTGGTATATTCCAGGACACACTGAATTATATTGACGAAATTGGATAATGAATCAATACTCAGATACTAACAGCTTTTCAGTTTATAGGTTACATGTTTAATTAACTTTCAGTTTATACTGAGGATGCCCTCCTAGGGTCTGAGGGCCAGTTATTACCAAAGAAATTATGTACTGTACATTAAAAATGGACTATTTCGCAGCTGCAGAGTGTAAATACCTTTGATCCAGACTGTTTTTGTGCCATCACTTACATTTAACATGTAAACCTACCCTCCATAGTTTATTCCTGATCACATATATTTCAATTTCATACCATTTATGTGCTGCAGAACTGAAATTTTACTATTAATGGACTACTTTTCAATAGTTTCTTCATTACTTATTTGATATCTTCTCAACTGCAAAACATAACAGTGTGTGTATACTTTTTAAAATTGAAATTAGATTTTTTTCTTATCAGGAATAAGTTACTGAGTCTGGCTGTGTGGAGAAAAATATCCAGTGAGTATTTGGTGTCTTTGTGGGTACAGTAGTTTCTGGAGTGTGTGTCCTCCAGGTGTTGCTCGAGGTCAGCCCGGCTGGATGCTCCCTCCCTGGGCCCTGTGTGTGATTTACACGCTGGTGGCTCTCCTGCTGGGAGGCTGCCTGGCAGTGGTGGGACTCTATGCGAGTTGCTTCTCCAGAACAGTTGTCCTCATGTGGCTGGTGTCAGCTCTTTCTGCTTTTCTCACTTCTGCTCTGCTGCTGGAACCTCTCAAGGTAAATGTGCTCTAATTAACTCGATTCCTTTATTGATAATCTCTCATATTTGCTCTCCCCCTTCCTTCCTCAGGTGTGTGTGCAGGCCTTAATCTACACAGCACTGTGGAGGCCTGTGGACCCAGAGGTGGAGGAGCAGCTGGCTCAGGAAGCCGCTGTGGTAAGATCATTCGGGGAGAATAGTGGGAAGGTTCGACCGCCCTGTGGCTACGGGCTTCTGCAGGCGAAGGAGGAGGCCCGAAAAGTTCGAACTTTACGTTATCTTATGAGGGTAAGAATCCAACAAAGCAAAAACATTTATTAAAAAACATATTTTTAAATTCTTTTCAATGTGTTTCTATAGCACTGTGTGTGCCAGCTGTTCTTCCTGTTGCTGGTGCTGATGGTGAACTACCAGGACAGAGCAGAGAAAGGGCAGGGCCGGCTGCTGCACTCCGTCATCAGACAACACCTCCACACAGCACCCTCGGGGCTTCCTAACCTCACCTCACTGAGAGAGTATGAGTCAGCTTCCTGATCTCACATCCTGCACACACTTAAAAAGTGACTCTTTCCTCCTTTGTTTTCATCTAGCTGGTCAGATGCAGAGCAGTGGATCAACCACACCTTGGTGCCACACCTCCACCACAACCCCACCTTGGTGCTTGTAGGTCTGCCACGCCTGCAGGACACACGTGCACTCGATGGTGGGGTTGTTTATATTCTGGAAAACAACAGTGAATCAACACTCCTAGCAAAGAAGGGCAAGAATCAGTGAGTGGATGTATTACATGCTGAGTATGTGTTTTTATTAATACTTTTTGCTCATTTGAAAATAATGAGCCATGTCACACCATTATTGTGGAGAAAAATAGCAATTTCCCTGTATTATTCTACTTCACGTTATGTCTTGAATACTGAATGCTCTTCTAATGTGTTTCATTTATTTATTCTTTTGAATGTACAGTAGCAATGATTTAGTCTTTTCTTTTTCATCACAGGTTAAAAAGTTTGTCCATAGACTTCACCCAGTACCACAGAGAGTCTGGCTTATTCATGTGCGTGTCCATACAACTAGAGTTGGCTCAGACACAGGGGGTCACTCCCTTCCTCTCCATCTATCCCCTCCTCATCCCTCCATCCTTCTCAGGGCTGGATCTCCAGAATGTCCTCGTGGTAACAGACCTCTCTCATACAGCTTTCATGAAGAATCAAGCACTACATTGATTCATATGTGACTTTTGTTTTACAGATTTTTCTGCTTATCTCTGCTCTCCTAATGCTCTTTGGTGAGCTGTGGTCTATGGCCACTGAGCGTGCTCAGTATCTATGTCAGTTTCATCACTGGTTCCAGCTCCTCTTGGCCTTGTTGTCAATGGTAACCGCTATACTGCAGCTCCACTTCCTGTCTCTTGCATCTTTATGCATTTCCAAGGTAAAAAAGCTAGAAAACGTTTGACAACAACACAACAGCATTACAGTGTGTCATTCTGACTAACTGTGCATCATTTAGCTTCAGTCACATCCAGACAGCTACATAGACTTCCATGATGCTGCCCTGCTGGCACAGCGGTCTTCTCAGTGTGCTGCCGTCCTGCTCACTCTGCTTGTTTTAAAGGTAAGTGAGGACTCATCATACCACCATAACATTGGTGCACAGGTTTTAGTGACAGTGCTGTGTGTTCCAGCTGCTGGGAACCTTAAGGTTTGTGCGCAGGTGGGTCGTGATAGGCAAAATACTCCAGAGAGCCTGGACGGAGCTGATGGCTCTGGCCCTTATTCTGCTGCTGCTGCTATTCCTCTATACTCACCTTGGAAATATGGTATGAGCACAAACCCCCCCCCCATCTGGAAACACTATTCATGAAAAGAAAAGTGTTTTGATGAGCTTTGTTTTCAGCTGTTTTCCAGGTCAGTGGAAGGTTTCCTGTCAGTGCATCAGAGCAGCGTATCAGCTCTGTCTCTCATTCGTGGCCGGGTCGTGTTGCGAAGACTCTGCAGGGAGCACCCAGTCCTTGGCCCTCTTTATGGGCTGCTGCTGATAGGTGGAGGATTTTGGCTGTTGGCTAGACTTTGTGGAGCTGCTCTCATCCGCACATACAGGTACAGAACATTACCTGTACTTTAGTGTGATAGATGTGATCCTCAGTGTGTGGCTGTACCTGAGTTTGCTTCATCCTTCTTCTCCGCATGTGTAAGTGGGTCATTAAGTAGCTGTTTGTGTTCTGAAGGGCGGAGCAGGCTGAGTTGTTTCATCCAGCTATTGAACCGCAGGACTATGAGATGGTGGAGTTTTTCATTAAGAGGCTCAAGCTTTGGATGGGACTCACCAAAGCTAAACGGGTAAATTAGTTTCATTTCATTGGACAGATTAAATTAATCAGCCCGATTATTCACATTTCTGTCCCCTTCTAGTTCAGACACAGGGTGAAGTTTGAAGGCATGGACGTCCCTCCGTCCAGATTCTCACAGGAGTCCCGTATCTCCACCTTATCCTCCAGCCTCCCTTTTTCCAGCTCCCCATCCCAGTCGTCTTCATTTTCATCCCCTCGTCCACCATCCTCGGCTCTCTCCGTTAGATCTGAGGACTCATCAGTGTCGGAGCCAGGTTTGGAAGTGCAGTCCCACCTGGACAACCTGCTGCCCTGCGTCACTGCTCTGCTGTCTCGTTTTGATCGGGTCAACCAGATTACAGAGGAAGTTCACGACCTGGAAGTCAAACTAGAGGAAGCTCAGGCCAGGAGAAGGAGGACATGGATAAATATCAAGAAGAAAAGTGAAGAAGAGCTGGGAAAACTGAAGGAAGCAGATAAAGGAAAGATAACAGGAGATGTCAGACAAAGGAGGACTGCTTTTCTTTACCCTAGACCACAGGTCTCCCTTCCATCCTCATTTTCTTTCACTCCCTCCATCAGTCCTCAGTCCTCTGCTGCATCAACCTGCATCTCTCCCCGTATACGTAGCTCCTACTCTGAGTCTGAATCAGCACCACTCCACCTTCAGCCATCAAGCTACACAGCGCCATCTGAGACTGCCATGGCCACACCTGGAATCTGCAGTTTGCATGCAGGTTCTCAAGGATTTGTCTGGTTTCCTAGAAGAAGAGCATGGCATTCTGGGAGCTCTCATTCAGCTGATGCTGTTCAGAGGGCCTTCCAGCTCTCAGGAATGTCTGGTTACAGATATGAAGAAAATTTTGCATTTAAGAACACCAGACCAAGAAGTGAAGAAGGTGGAAGGAGGCGAATCAGTGATGGGGTTCCAGTGAAGAGGAAGGCCTGGATCTCCGAAGGACCAGAGACAGAGTAAGACTTAATATCTGGTCACATAGAAACGAACTTTTTACCAGCTCAGATTCCTTCAAAGTAAAAGTCATGGATCTCCAGAAATTGGCTATTTTTAGGAAGTACTCTACAACAAGCTACATTGCTTATATTTGCACACTGTACAACATTGCATTCATGTGAATGTTAAAAAGAAACACTGTAGATGTTTTTCTCTGCAGACAAATAAAGACATGTAACCATCTGGTTGTGAAATCAGTGTGTGAATTTTTTTTTTTTAAATTCCTACAAACAGAAAATGTTCTGTAAGTTCTGCATGTTAACACTGCATTTAGTTCAAAAATCTTAATATCATAGTAAACAAAGGTAATGCATGTGCAAAGGTCATGCCATCAACATTTTCTGATGGCACACAGCTTTGGTTTAGTATCATGTCATGCCACACAATGTAAAGATCAGTTAACCAAAACTTATATAATCCAAACATTTGTGCTTGACATTGTCTTAAGGTCAGCAGTTGTTTTGTTGATCTCTTATCATTCTTATCATCACTGTTGAAACTTTCATGTGTGCATTGCCTTATCACCTCGTCCTTGTAAAATGTCAGTCCATGTGTATAAAAGAGGATGGAGCCCTCTATGTGGGCACTCAGGTTTTGGAGTCAATAGGTAAGTCCTCTGTAGCAGGGAGCTGCGTTTGTAGTTCTGTGCAATTGTAATTCATTATTTTCTACTGCAGTTGACAGCATAGCTGAGACCATGAAGTGGGCTGTTGTTGTTTGTGCCATGATGGCACTGTCTGAGTGCCTCGTCCAGTAAGTTACCTTCTCCTACCTACTTGATTAGAGATCACATCTCAAAAGCTACGAATAAAGACAGAAATGTTACATTGCGACTCTTAGGATCCCTCTGGAGAAGGGCAAAACTGCAAGGGAGGTCCTAGAGGAGCAGGGTGTGTGGGAAGAGTACAGGCGTCAGCACCCCTACAACCCCATGGCCAAGTTTGATCAGCGTTTTGCTGTGGGTGGCGAGCCCATGACCAACGATGCTGATGTGAGTTAAATCAGCTGATCACACATCCAGATGAACAGACAACGAAATGTGTGATGAGTTCATCTTCTCTTCATCTCCAGCTGGCTTACTATGGGGTCATCTCTATTGGAACTCCTCCTCAGTCCTTCAAGGTCATCTTTGACACTGGCTCGTCTAACCTGTGGGTGCCGTCCATCTATTGCAGCAGTGCAGCCTGCAGTATGTAACACGATGCAACCTGGACACTGACGTCTAAAGAGCACCGGTTTTAATAGAAACCTTATTTTACTTTTATATCTTCTATATTTTCACATTTAAAATAAAACATTAATATATTATTTTCTACTATTCACATCGTTCTAACTGTTGTAATTGTATTTTTTTTAGACAACCATGATAAGTTCAACCCTACCAGGAGCAGCACCTACAGACAGAATGGCAGTCCTCTCACCATCCAATATGGCACCGGCAGCATGACTGGTTTCCTTGGGTACGACACTGTGACGGTAAGAAATATAAGCAAGCAGAATCACTTTAAAATTTTGGTCGCTGATTTGTTTAATAAATGCTGGACTGTCTTGAAATCAGGTGGGTGGCCTTGCAGTGAGGAACCAGATCTTTGGTCTGAGCCAGACTGAGGCTCCCTTCATGCAGCACATGCATGCTGATGGTATCCTTGGCTTGGCCTACCCTCGCCTGTCAGCATCTGGCGCCACACCTGTCTTCGATAACATGGTGAAGGAGGGGCTGGTGAAGCAGGACTTGTTCTCTGTGTACCTGAGCTCGTAAGGACAGATGCGTTTTGCAGCATCTGTCTTTGTTTGAAAGACCGAGGCTGACAAATCTATTTGATGTTGATTTCCTCTACAGTAACTCTCAGCAAGGCAGCGTGGTGACCTTCGGTGGTGTTGACCCCAACCATTACTATGGCTCCATCACCTGGATTCCACTGTCAAATGAGCTGTACTGGCAGATCACAGTGGACAGGTACTGTAAATCTACAAACAGCAGCCTCAGGTTTGCTTTTTGTAAAGATCCATGCTGATGGATGCTGCACTGTGTCTCCAGTGTGACTGTCAATGGCCAGGTTGTGGCTTGTAATGGTGGTTGTCAGGCTATTGTGGATACTGGAACATCTCTGATTGTGGGATCTCAGAGCGACATCAGCAACATCAATGCCCGGGTGGGAGCTAGTAGCCAGAATGGAGACGTAAGTGCTAAAAAAAGATTATTATTAGGTATGTATGCTATGCTAACTACAAAGTGTTCTGCACTACTTCCTCAGTCTGTCGTGAACTGCAACAACATTCACCAAATGCCTGATGTGGTCTTCCACATTCATGGACAACAGTTCAGTCTCTCACCCTCTGCCTACACCCGTCAGGTATGTGTTCTCATCCAGAATGAGGATTTTCTCTCCTCATTTTACTCATTTTACTAAATCTCTTCTTTAGTCCCGATACTATGGTTGCCGCACCGGCTTCAGCGCTGGAGGTGATAGCCTGTGGATCCTGGGAGACGTCTTCATCAGACAGTACTATTCTGTCTTCAACAGAGCCCAGAACATGGTGGGCCTGGCCAAGGCTAGATAATAGACCTGAGGTCACCCCATCTAACAGTAGTACAATAGTAGGATTTCCCCACTGTAATAATGTTTAATGCCTTAAAATTGATAACCACATCCAATAAAATGAGTTAAACTGTTCAGCTTCTCCATCAACCTTAGTGTTTAAGAGAATTATCAGCCTAATGTAACAATTTGTCACTCAAAGTGCACATTCCATGTTGGACACTCTGAAACACAAACAGTATGCCATGTTTTGTGGCTTTGTCTATATTTCTCTGCTATGTAGATGCTATGCTATTTGTCTGGATAAAGCGCATGTCAGCTGTAGTACTCCTGGATCTACCTCCAGTTGCATTCTTACCCACAATTCTTTGCACAGAAGACGCATCACATGACTGAGCTGCAAAGCAAAATGTGCCACCAATAATTTTGCGTGCATACTTGTGCACAGTACATACTTTCTGAAGGCAGCTGTATCAAAAGTGAAAGTTGTGGACATTATAATTCAGCTTATAAGGTGGTTGACAATGATGATGGACTTGTTTGGAGTTTGTTGACTGAATTGTCTGAATTGAAGTATGTCCTGGAAACAACAGGTGGAATAGTAACACATTCTCCTTCTGTGTTTTAACAAGCATCAACAATGAACAACAACAAAGCTTTCACCTCATATCAGTGCAATATCGTGTGCACACTTGTAGGTACAAGGAAGTTTAAACACAGCGTATCAACACATTCCAGTCAGAACTGTTTCAGGTTTTCTTATACAATGGGCTTCCTGATAACAAAACCTGAAAGACAACACTAGATACTTTTTTGCCTTGTCTACATGCACTTCCTCTCTTGCCACAGTCCTGCTATGCATACTGCAGCCTCCTAATGTTCGGCTCAGTTGTGACCATTTTCAGGTATGTGTTGTTGAATCAGTGGTAACAAAACATGGCTACCTTTGGCAGGGTAAGTGATGTTTGTCTTAACTTTTGAGTTTTCTTCTTTTGATTGTGTAGAACTAATTCTACATACAATTAAGATGTCTGGGAGAGTAGAAATCACAAGCGACCGTGACTGGATGTCGCAACTACCAGCTGAACTTCATACAATTCCTCTCTTTAATCTAGCCATACCAGGTAATATAATAGATTATTTTCCTTTCATTATACAGCTATTGTTAAAAACATGCCACAGTAGTATGCATGTGTTTTATTCCTAGGAAGCCATGACTCAATGACTTATGATTTAGATATCAACTCCTCGATAGTGGAGCCTGACAGACTGAAAAAATTCAGCAAGATTTACTGTTTGCGTAAAATAGTGCACAAATGGGCCATAACACAGGTAAGAAGAGTTTTAAATATGAAATGTAAGAAGCAGAGAGGGAACTGATGTTTGTTTTTATGACAGGAAAAGACCATCATAAAACAACTGGATGCAGGAGTTCGCTACTTTGACCTGAGGGTCGCTCGCAAGCCAAACGACAGCAATCCAACAAGGCTTTACTTTTACCATGGGCTGTATACACACACTGATGTGGAGGTATACATACCATTCTGATCTTCAAAATCCATTAAAATATGCAGACATTCAGATTTTTTTAATGTCATAGCGGCAAAGTTAATGATTACTTTTACCTTTGTGGTCAGACTGTTCTTAAGGACATACATGAGTGGGCACTGCAACACCCCAAAGAGATCCTCATCCTGGCTTTATCCCACTTTAAAGGATTCGACAAAAAAACAGAAGAAACCCTTCACAGCCATCTTATCACCTATATCAAAACCTTGTTTGGAGCCAAACTCGTCTTAAGATCTGTAAATCTTTGTTAAAATCAAACATAAAGTATGTCCTCTGCTCAGTACAAGCTGGCAAAATAATCCCTTGTCTCACAACAGATCAACCCCACCCTGAGGAAGTGCTGGGAGCAAGGCAAAAACATCATCATTTCATATGACTATCCAGCAAATCCGCATCCTGAGATATGGGCAAAAATACAGTATTTCTATGGCAACAGTATGAGCCCTGCAAAAGTTGAAGCAAAGCTAAGTGATATTATGAAAAAGGAAAGGCCTTCCCAATGTGAGTTTCCTGTCAATAATAACAATAATCTGACTACTGCTATCTCACTAATTTAACCTCCATCGCCTGCAGGTTTCTTTGTATGCGGCTTGAACCTGACACTGCCTGAAGATGCCACGGCCCTCAAGTACATCCTCCGTCTTTGTGACAACCTACCCAGCATCGTACAGAGGAGCCTTCCTGAGCTGCTGCGGTGGGTGAAACAGCAGTCTAAAAAAACACCTGTAAACATTGTGGCCTCAGATTTGGTGACTCGTGATGACTTTGTCTCAACGATAGTCAAGCTCAATGAAAAAGCATAATGAAAATATGTCTTAATTTACACTTTCCTTTGCTTATAAATAAGAATTTCTTCTTTTTGTTTGTGCAATTTTCACCCAAAAAGTAAATATCAACAAAACATTTAAGAACTTTGTGGAGTAAAATCAAGTTATAGGCTACTTGAAAGTAGAAGACAGTTCAATTCTCATTATTGTCTTATTATTACTACTATTATTATTAATGTTTGTGCAATGACCTACTGGCTAGGACGGTCCTAGCTGTATATGTGGTAAGTAGTATGGAGTGGTGTATTTTGTCTCTACCCCCACTGACCACTCCTTTTCTGTCCCCCTCTCTCCCCTCTTTCTTTCTTTCTGTCTCTCTGTCCCCTCTGGTCGAGTCCAGCATTGAGATTTTAATTTAATAAAGTTTTCATATCATCAAGAGTGATGTTATACATGTAGTATAAACCCCTACTTCATAGAATAAATTTGTCCGGTACCAAACAGCAGCCAGACAATCATTCTGCTTGCAACGATGCTGGACAAGACAAGTTAAAAAAAGAAAGAAAGAAAGAAAGAAAGAAAGAAAGAAAGAAAGAA
>JAVQJX010080085.1:0-10046 GCA_036025115.1 Ambassis agassizii
TCAAAATAGATGGTGTGTGTGTGTGTGTGTGTGTGTGTGTGTGTGTGTGTGTGTGTGTGTGTGTGTGTGTGTGTGTGTGTGTGTGTGTGTGTGTGTGTGTGTGTGAGAGAGAGATCAGCAGATGAATGGAGTAAATCTGTTTTCCTGAATCTGGTCCCAGTGTTTTTCTTTGTCTGTTTTAATTAACAGACAGCTGATAGGAATAAACTGAGAGCATCTCCTGGCAAACAACACTATCCTGTATGTGTGTGTGTGTGTGTGCGTGCGCGTAAATTACAGTAACCATTACAACCCCTGCTCCCACACAGCTACGCTAACATACGGATGCTAATAAACACACACTGAGAAAATGTGTGTTGAAGTCAAGAGGAAACAAAACTGAGAAAAAAATATGCTGAACTCCATCACCCAGAATGCACCAGGATCCAAACAATCAGAGGTGACTTCCAATCCTCAAACAAACACCATCTAAGGCCGCACATTCACCTGAACATGCAACACATCCAGACACATCTGAAGCAAATGTTAGCATGTAGCAAAGACATGCTAACATAAAACCTTGTGGAAGCTGCAGGCAGAGACTCTACCAGCTCTCCATCACTCTGCTTGAAGCACAAAAACTTTGTTAAGCCTCTCAGCCATCTGGTGGCCATCGGTGGTACTGCGCCTAAAGCTGTGTTCCTGTCTGAACTAATGTTGTGTGACGCTCCCTCTGTCTTTTCCTCTCATCCACATGTCGTCCATCTGTTCACCTGAGAACAGCGGCATGCACACACTGACAGCACCACACAGCAGTTTGACGAGCGGATCAGTCAGTCGAGCGGAAATCCAAAAAAAAATAATTAAAAGAATTCTTCAGATTGAGACGAGAACATAAAAAGAAAACATTTTCAACGTCTGTGAATGGCTCTGTTGTGTTTGATGGATGTTGACATAAAAAAAACATGACGGCAGCAGAGGAGGCTAATCTGACAGATGGCTACAATATGTCCTCACACACACACACACACACACACAGCAGTGCAGTTCAGGATGATGACTCACTATGCCTCACCTGAGTCAACCTGCTTATGATGAATTTTAAACAGGAACTAATCCGTCACAGTGAGGACGGTTCACACAGACTGAAGCATCTGTGCAGACTTTAATTATTCTGCCAAAACAACTGTGAAGCTCTTAATAAAATGGGTGGAGTACTACAAACTGCACTTCTGAGAGTGTCCACTGGAGGGCAGGGCCCCAACATTGAGTCAACTTAAATGCATTAAAAAGGTCACCACAAATAGCTAGGACATTTTAACATGGAGGTCTATGAAGACTTTTAGATGCAGCCCTCCAGTGGTCAGTCTTGGAACTGCAGTTTTTGGCACCTTTGAGGCTTCCCATCTGTTTACACACGTGGATTTATGAGGAAAACTATGCTAAGCTTTCAACTAGTCCTTACAATTACAAGTAGCGCCTTACAATTAGCATGAGCATGTTAGCATCTTGCATTTCGTTTTACTTCCTGTTTGTTTTCAACGGTTTGTGCAAACAAAGCTTTGAAGATTCCGCATCTAAAAATATTCATCAGTTCATAAACAGAACGTTTATGAAAGATAAAGTTTATTTACTTTGAAAAGACAGGATTATGAACTTCTGTAAACCTGCTGAAGATTAGCATTCATTTCATTAATGTTCGATTTATCATCAAAGGTTGAGGTTGAAAAAGACAATGTCCACACACACACACACACACACACAGGGCTTTTTCAAACAGGATTCCCAAAAAAAAGTCTGTTTCTGTTTTCCAGTTAAACTCTTTACAACTGAACGAGCTGATTATAGGAAGCTTCCAACAACTTTCCCTCTCGCTGTGTGTCTTTGTGTGTTTGTGAGATAAATGGTTTCAGGATGAAATGGAGTGCAAAGCTGCAGACAAAACATTTCTTTATCATTTCCTTTTCTTCTCTTTTTAAACTCTCGATGGAGATGCTCAGGAAGACAAAACAAAACAAAACATTTTAAACTGCAGACGACACGCTCAAGTGTTTTTTTTTTTTTTTCCTCCACCGCAGCAGCTGCAGCCTGAAGGTACTGTGAGCAGAGAGAGATGTGGGTCGGAGGCCACATCCTGAAGGAGCCACATGCACATTGCAGCCTCTCATTTTAACTCCATTTCTGCTGCTTTGGACACTTTAACATGCTAATTACACCGTTTGGTAATTTGTGCAGACATTCCCCACAAAGTGGAGGTAAATGGGGGTTTGTGTGAGGCGTTTAATGACTGCAGGAAATTCCACTCCGCTCCACTAATCTGGAGAACTTTGAAGTGCGTTCAAGTGGATGTGTGCCACAAGGATCTTGACGATCACCTGCTGATGGAAAAGTGTCCTTTAACCGGGACATACACTGTAAAAAATTTACTTTTCCACCATAGCTGTTGATCATGGAATAGATGTTTTAACACAAGTGTTTTTTACAGCGCTTTTTTCCTGTCCTTTCAGCATTCTTCGCCTCTTTCTTTCTCCTCTCTCTCTCTCACTTCCTCTGCATCCTTTAAGCTCGCTCGCCCTGTCTCTCTTTTTTTAAAACGTCTTTCTGCTTCATCGTGTTTGTCTGCTCGTCACGTATCGGACGTCCTACTGTAAAAACAGGATCAACTCTTCTTCCGCTGCTGTTCTCGCCTGAGGAGCTTTGTAAGACACACACACACACAGAAGCTGTCACTTCCAGTCTGTTTACAGACGGATTATTTTTGTCTGTTAAAGGAAAATTCTGTTTTTTTCCACTCTGTGTTTCATGACAGGATTTCAAATGTTTTTTTTTTTCTGTTCAGCTGGCTGTAAATACACATTTTGCAGTGATTCCTTTTGATTCATTTCCACATGAATGTTTAAAATTCTTGTGTTTAAAATTTGATAAATATGCAAATATTTTACATCCCGCTGATGTTTCTGTGTGTAAACCTTAAGATTTGATTGGAGCAGAATCAGATCAGAAGGTGTTGTGACATTTGGTGTGTGATCCGGTTACACACCAGTCTGTGCTCATTTCAGTCAGACCCACGCAGCAGCAGCAGCAGCAGCAGCAACGGGCGTCGTTTGATCGTGTTGACCTGAATCTGAGACACATACGTGAAAAACTGATTTTTGTGTTTTACATGGTGAGCTGATCGCAGCATCTCACCACAAAGGATTCATCCTGAAACGTGCAGGGTTTTCATCCTGATGCCAGACTTCAGACAGTATCTCAATGAAACAGTCCAAATCTCCACTCTTAGATCTGAAAGGATCAGGACTGACAGAAATGAGAGGACCACAGGTGTCTTTCTGTAGTTTTGGCTCATAAAAGTATTTTTCCACTGCAGGAACTTTTAAGTCCAGGAACAGCAGGTTCTGAAAGCAGAAACCTCCCCTGCTGGACCTGAGGGCCTTTTCAGGGGCTGAAAACCTAACTCTATATTTACTGGGATATTTACTGTGGGGGCGGGGCTTGACACTGATTGGGTAACCTCAATGTGTCAGCTCCCTTTTGGGAGGAACTTTAGCAGAGGTTCCTGCGACAGTAACATCAGAAGTGCCTCCGACCTGGTGACAGATCTCATGGACGACCACCATGGTGAGCTCCATCTGATAGGACGATGACGACACCTCTGCGTCCAGCAGGATCTTCTGCTCCACGAAGACGCTCAGGCCCCAGTTCTCCATGGCGGCGTACGGATGTTTGGGTACAGCCAGCAAGTCTGAAAAAAAAAAAAACATGACAAACACATGACGGCTCTGCGACGCGTTCCTCACATTTAAACACAAAGGAGGCGGTCGCTGTGACTGAATGAGTGCCAGCAGCGCCGTGGATCCCATTTTAGGTTCAAATTAAACCCATGAGTCATTTTAACAACCTGCCAAAGGATCCTTTTATCCCACAACACGGATAGAAGTAACTCTGCATATATCTGTGCGAAAGAGAGATGAAGAATAAAGGAGGAGGAAGAGGAGGGCGAAAGTTTAGTTTCTGTAAAGAAGGTTTGTGAGGAAAACGTGATAAAGAGTCAGGAAAGTTTCAGTTTTGTCCTCATTTGAACATTAAATCCCGACAAAAGGTGTTCTTCCACTGCGGGAACTGTAATTTTTTGGTAAGTTTCCTTCTAGTATCAACTGTACTCCTTTCTACTTTAAATTATATCATTATGGGCGGTTGAGTGACAGGCGGTTGTCGCATCACGGCGTTTGCTTCCTGTCTCTACAACAAGCCCCGCCCACAGCCAGACAGAAGAAGAATTACATTGTCAGTTCCTGCAGTGGAAAAGCAGACTAAAACACTGTTTTATATGGAGGTAAGAAGTTTGACTCTGTTCGGTTGTTTAAAGTGAAAATGGGACACTAAAAGAGGAGGAGGAGGAAGAGGAGGAGTGGAGGAAGAGATGAAATAATAGAGGTGAAAATGAGCTCCAAGAGAAACCTGTAAAAGTAGCAGAGTCCCTGCAGTAAATGAAATAATTTAAATTTAAAATATGAAACTTTCATGGCATTTCAGCTGCAGCGACCTTCATCGGAGACAATTAAATCAAAACCACACACACACAGATAAAAAAAAGTCTTAAAGCTGTTAAATGTTTGTACAAACTGCAGAAAAAAAGGCTGCAGTTTGTACATCAGAGCTGTCTGACAGCTGTCAATCATCCGTAGGTTCAGTGGGTGAGCATATCAGCACACGCTGGGAGGTATGACACACACACACACACACACACACAGACTGAGGACAGACACCAAAACCATCTGTTCAAACAGCTAACAACAGGGGGAGCACCTGAGCCTCACATGGCCCTAATAATTCTCTGTTTGTAAAATTTATTCACACGCAGCGTGGGCGAGCGAGGTAGACCAGCTGCTCTCTCTCTCTCTTGTTGAACTGAGAAATGTCTTCAAATTCAGCACACACTTTCTGATTTTGACTGACAGATGGTTCAACCAATCAGCTGTCCTTGTCCTTACAATAATAAAGTTGATAAAGAAAAATGGCGTCCTCCATGTTTTTTACACTTTCATTAAAATCTCACAAATCTAGCTGGACATCGTGTCTCACTGTGTGCGTCCATGTGGACACTGGCGCCCTCTAATTGGCTAAAATTTAAAAGTGTTCCTTTGCCGTGGCTGGCTGATCGCAGCTATGAGGAGGCGGAGCATGACGGCGAGGGTACAGTCGAGTCATATATTAACATATACACGTTACCACAAAAAACGGAAATCCAAAGCAATGACACGCTCCACCGTCCAATGGTGTGCAGCGCTCTTATTCGGAGGCTGAAGGTGATTGGCCGACGGCTCATTATCCGCACGGCTGGGGCTCTGACAGCAGAACTGATTGGCCGACGGGGGAGAAGGTGGGTGGGGGTGGGGTGGAAATGTGATGTGTTTAACTTAAGGGGGAAAATGCAAATGAGGCATTATGCTTCACAGACATTTAAATTAAAATAAAACGAATCGTTTCATTTTACTGCAGAGTGAACACACACACACACACACACACACACACACACACACACTGTGAAATATAAGGTAAATTAGATTCCTTCCACGCTCGCCTGTCATTCTGCTGCTTGTTCCACCTGCAGCTTCACTTTTATTACAGCGTTTCTGTTCTGTTAAAATAACAACATCCGTTTTGTTCATTTGGTTCCAGCAGAGACGTCACATGCTGAGAACAGGCGGACAAAGAACCGCCGGGTCCGTCTACTAATCCAAACATTAAAGGGCAACACTGACACCTGTGTCAGGTTTAAAGGTGAGTTTCAAATGTATTTTTGTGTGCAGAAACTTCTTGAAAACAAAGTTGTGTGTCCTTAAAAAAATACTTTAAAAAGACACTTGCTAATTGTAGCCTAGCATCAGCAGAGATTTGGTATCTGTGTTTGTTTGTGCTCTCCCTGTGTTTGTGTAATTATGCTCACTGTCACTAGGGGGAGACATTCTGCAATACAGCTTTAAGACAATGAGACCCTAACTTTTTATGTTGCTTTTTTTAAAAATGTATTCATGTGTCCTCTCTCCTCTCTCTTTTCTTATCTTGTGATGATCTGTAATTAATTAGTCGAAATTCAGTAGTTTTCCTGAGAAAAAACACACTTGTTATCTCCTGATAAAGACCTAATTAAAGCCGAGATACTCTGTTATCTAAAGAGAACACAATAAAATCAATTAAGCCATTATACAAAGGAAATGAGCTTAGTATCCCAATATAATAATTATCATAATAATAATTTTATCTTGAGATAAAGACTTAATGCAAAAGTGTTAAAAACGTGTAGTTCCCCCTGCAGCCTCTAGGGGCTGGCTCCAAAAGTGAGTCAATCCTCATAGACTCCCATGTTAAATTGTCCAACTTTACGATCCAGTAAATGTGCGGTTCTTGTGTTTGTTGGACAGCTGATCCCCACCAGCGACTCAGACGTGAGTCATTCTGCAGGCGGGATGATGAATTCTGTGACAGCTCTGACAGAGGGGACTCTGCACTGTAAACACTAACAGTAACACATCATTTATTGTTTTATTGGACACAGTCTGAGACTCTAATTGGACAGATCAGATGAGGTGTAAGAGGTGTTTTTGTTGCCATGGTGGAGTTTTAATATGTTTATGAGTGACAGTCAGCAGAGCGGCTCATTCAGTTTCTAATGACAGCTCCAGCCTGTCATCTGTGGGAGCTATTTTTTTTCCCACTGCTCGTGATAAGAACAGCAAATGATGAAGCCTGAGAAAAATAATTGACAATTTGGATGCTGTAACAATCCTGCTGTCTAAAAATACAATAAATAAATTGGTATTCAGTGGAAATGTTTATGACACTTCATGAAGGGATCTGAATTTGGATGTGAGGTCTGAGGCGCCTTAAAATTTCTTTAACAGTGTGGACTCTGAATGCATCACAAAGGAACTCATAGTGGAGGTCTGAACTGTAGACTGTTTATAAAGATGGACGCCAATGTTCACAAGCGCTGCCATGTTGGAAAAAGACGCCATCTTGGAACAAGAGTCTGCGCAGTGGTGATGCTGCTGTTCCAACCAAAAACTGGCCCACCTCCACATGCTAATGACATGTCATGTCGTCCATTTTTATATACAGTCTACGGTCTGTCCAGTCACTTTTCAGCATGAACAGCTGTGAATGGCAGCTAAACTTAAAAGCAGGAATGTCTGGCTCCGCCTCTTTGCCCATATTTGGTAACCAAAGAGTCGGAGAAACATGTCAGCAGTTCAATCCGTAGTTACTTTAGATATAAATGCTTTACTGTTTACACCGTTACCATGGAGACGTCATATCAGGATGAGAGGTCCTTAACATGTAGCAGTGTTTCCTTGCTGTGGAGGGAAAGACCTGTTTAAACTTTAATGAAAGACGCTTAATGGAATTTATTTCTGGAGTTGTTTCTTTCATAAAAGACATGCTGAGTATTTCTGTACCTCGACTCTTTGTGTCGTCTTTCGTCTCTTTACTTCCTGCTCGCTCTTCCTCCCTCTCCTCCTCACCACGGTCGAGCTCCACTTGTCCACCAATTATCTCTAGCTCGTTCAGATAAGAGCTGCTCCATATTCAGCAGTCAGAGGAGGAGGAGGAGGAGGAGGAGGAGGAGGAGGAGGAGGAAGACGGAGGGGGACAGAAGGAGCGACTGTGAATGTTAAAAGGGCTTCAGAGCCACCAGACGACCAGCAGTTCCACCAATAACAAACATACACAGCCAGAGCTGCTGCAGGCTGGAGCCATCATTACACCTCATAATGTGAGAGCGCCGCGCAGAATAAACATCAGAGTGAAGAAGGCCGGGGAAAGGTTAGTCCTGTGGAGGGCGCTACAGGTCATGAAAGGGAGCATCAGTGTGCTGCTCTCATCTTCATGTTAGATTCTTGTTTATCAATCTATTGACAACAAGTGAAACAGACTTTAATAAAGTCTGGATGGCCACAACATTCGCACCACATGCGAGAACAGTCACTTTAAAAGGAAACTGCAGTTCCTCTATTGTCCACTGGAGGGTGGCGCCACAAAGAGTCCATATCCACAAACCTACGTGCTACAATGTGTGTCACGCCAGATACACACAGCCTGATCTGTCGGATCTGAACCAATCAGAACTGCTTAAAGAGGAAACACAACAAGCTGCTGAGGGTCTCTGACAGCTAGCATGTAGCAGTTAGCATGTGGCATTTTAGCATGAGGATTGTTGTGTTTATGAGGAAAAATATGATATGAATATGAAATATTTGACTGAAACCAAACTGCTGCTAACTGAAGCTAATTGCGGCTAACTGAAGCTAACTGTGGTATTTGGGTTCGTCTGCAGGGAGGAGTTTTCAAAATTTAAGATTTGCATATTTTCTGTAATCTGTCCTCTTTGAACCTAAATGAGATGAACGAATCATCTAACTGATGTTAATTTTGGTTAATTAAAGATGTGAAATCAATCACTGTGTGTGTGTGCTGCAGGTTTGTATAAACCAGTGAAGTTCACAGTAACACAGCCTCTCAATGACACCACTAATAGGACCGAGCTGGGCGGCAAAAGTAATTAATAAAAATTAGTTCCATCTCCCGTCAAAGGGCGACCTCTGACAGAACTTCTAAAAATAACGTTTTCCACCGAGTGCGCGGCTAATGAGCCTGATCGGCGTTAAATTCTACCTTTCCAGGTGTGTTTTTGATGCTTTAAAGGTCGACTGTTAAATGTTTCTCAGCTATTTATTGCTGCAGGGAAATCAAGCCCTCTGATTGGTCGGGCTGGCAGAGAGCCAGGCCAATCATCTGGCCCCAGGCGATCTGATGGTAACTGTCCTCTGAGTCTCCTCTACACACATAAACACACATATATGGATTTTCCACTTGTGCAGAGAGACAGGCAGAGAGTTTGTATCAGGACCGACATCTTCACCGCGCCCTCGGTTTGCATCACTTTGTGCCACAGCGTGTGTGTTTGTGCTTCACTCCTCATTCAGCAAAGACCTCATTAAAGCAGTTCATTTTTAAAATCCAATGGATCGCAGTGAGTCTGACAGGCTGTAGTTCTGACACAGCCCAGCAGAGCGATCAGTCACAGCCTCCGAGATGAGGATGATAAAAAAAAAAAAAAACCCTCAGGGCCGCTTTTAAACACTCTGACTCATTTTTATTAAGGCTTGTCCCACAGACCACAAAGGAAGTCCTTCAGTGGTGGATCTGTGGCTTCTTTACAAACTCATGGAATTCACCTTGGAGTCGTTACCATGGAGACAAACAATAACTTTTCGAAATTTTGATCCAGAATCCCAACTAAATGTGCTGTGAAAAGATTTTAAACACAGCAGGAAGAATCACATGATGTGAGAGCATTGAATTATGGGTAAATTTCCATGTGATTTGCTGCTTCTGGTTCAGACTCAATGATCTCGTTAGCCTAGCCGAGAGCAGCAGCTAACGTGGCGGTTAGATCAGATCTCACAAAGAAGAAATAGTGATGCTAAGACTTTTTTGTTGTTGTTTTTGTTTCTGTTTTTATTTCCATTTATTCACATCTGACACCATTTTTTAATCAACTTCTACAGAATGAAAGCCTCCGTGTTCTGCGTTCATGATTCTTTAACCCCTTCCTGTACAGGGTGAATGAGTGGGGACCACGATGTGACGTCTCGGTGTGACTCAGCTGTGATGCTCCTGCTGCCAGACTCGCATTATCACCTGTGGACAGCTGCCATACACTCCACTGCTGCTGGAGCAGGGTGGTTGCCATGGTCACGACAGGCGGACAGTTGTTGGGGTCATGTGACGGCGGTCGCAGCACATCTCCACCTGACGGTGAGGGTGGTGTTGGAGACGGATGGAGGGCTCTCCCTCAGCCAGCAGATGGGCTCTTTATGTAACGTCTTTATTCTGCCCCTCTTTTCTCCATCTGTGATGTCTTTCTGTCCCTGTCACTTCAGCACGTCTTCCCCTCCGTCTGCTCCTTTCTCTTTACATCGTGTCACACCGATCGCTCCTTTGCTCCGCCATCTGTTTCTCTCTGTTCCCTCCATCACGCTCCGTGCCTCGCCAACTGCTCG
>JAVQJX010080214.1:0-10267 GCA_036025115.1 Ambassis agassizii
ATTTAGACAGCAAAACTTTTCATTGAGCACATCTTAATTCTTTCAGATGCAAATGTCATTAGATTAGAATTAGTGGGTAAAATAATTTCTATAATCATATTTTACAGCACACACACGTCACAGGTGTTCAAAATGTGAGCAAAATACACTAAACTCACACATTTGTTTTTATTTGAAATGCAACATGGGCACAAAAACACTTGTACCATTTTACAGTCAATAATATGGTTACAAAACATTTACAGAATAAATTAATGTACTGCAGTACCACATGAGACATGAGTAAACAATAAAAAAACCCAAAACTGAGGATATTATATTGCATTAAAAACACAAAGGAGTTAAATGTACAAAGATTTTCATTTACAAAGGCAGCCTCTTTCTTTTTGTTGCTTGTTGTACATGTAGAAATATAAAATCTCTAAATTTGTAGTTACACTGATATGTCTGCTCAGGGCTTTGCATTATGGACACAGTGGGTGTCACTGAAGCATTTCATTTTACCAGATTATGATAATATCAGACTTTCTGCTTTCACTGCAGTATGTACTCCCTGTCCCTTTAGTGTGATCTAATTAATCATTATAAATGCAGCAGTAAAGTGCATGCAGCACATGCTAAATTCTGAATGTTTCCACAACTGTAGAAACAACTTATTTATAAATATCTGAATATAGCATGGTAAGCTTCTTCATGTATAAAAACAATATATGGACCCCTCACGTTTTTCTTCCTGCTTTACATTCCTTTCACTCCAGATTAGAGATCGACCGATATGAGTTTTTCCTGGCTCCATCCCTGCTGCTGCATCAAAGCCTAAATAACCGTGTTTTTTAATTGACTGCTTTATTGGCTTGTCGGATAAAAAAATGGCCGTTGCTAATATTTGTCAAGTTTCCATATACCGGTCTCTACTCCAGATTCTCACTTTCTCTGACTGCTGTGCTATCAAAATAAGACTGCTACACTAAAGCAGATTCTGCACTATGACAGAGCACAATCGAGGATTTTTCAACACTAAACCGTAATATATAATCAATAATGCTACCTGGATTTAAGTCACGTGGCTACCATGCTAGAAGAAAACAAGTTGTGGTGTAGCTTGTGGAAACAAAGACTCAGGAATGTTAGTACCTTGTTTTTTTTTAAACTGCTAACACTGATGATCGTACCTGAGAGCTAGACCTGATCTGTGTGGTGCACCTGTAGCGGCTGGTGATCTGAATGTTTAAAGAGTACCAACGGACCGGGCGCTCCACTGATTTAGTATTGCACTTTCTGTAAGAGCTGCAGATATCCTGAGTGTTAATCCTAGTGTGCATCCTTCAATTCTCACAATGCACTGCAAAAGTTTACTTAGCTATTGTTAGCAATGTATGTGCATGCTTGAATCTGATGTTCTATGAATTTGAAGGAGGATAATGTGCAGGAAGCTGGTCATTAGAGCAAAAGGTCTTCCTGATCCACAACAAACTAATACATTACTCCAGTTTTCACTAATGTTCATGCACAGAGCAGCCATCTTGTATTTTGAGCATGACAGTGAATAGTGCATTTCAACTTGTGAGGAACTTCTTTGCAAAAAATCACCCACTCACTGCTTGACTCACTATATGAGGAGTTTGTTGTGGCTCATCGTGCACTATATTGTGTTACACACTACACTATGCAGTGAGTAGGGGTGATTTTGGACCCCTAGTGTCAAAGCAGTGATTTACCTTTGATGACATCATTAGGTATATTTTATCAGCTTTAATAAAGTCCTTCCAAAGCCTCAAAATGATGCACAAACTGATATAAATGTAAAAATCAGTGGAGCGCCCCTTAAAGGTTAGTTTGAACTTGCGATGTTTTAAATACATGCATGAAAACTGATCTTCCTGGTGACATGGGGAAAGTTTTCTTCACCCCCCAAGAAGTGATGTCCTCTGCTGTACATCCACCACACACAGCACGACTACAGGACCAGACCACTGACAGAGTAACCACAAGAAAAATCTAACAGATAACAGATTTGACTACACATTTATCAACTCTGACACTATCTAGCTAACAACTGATTACGGTTTTTTTTTCACTAAAACCTGCATGAAATGGCGACTTATGTGGAAGAGACTGAGTTTGTTGGGGTCACTACTGGCGGCAGACAGCATTTACAAAATAGATACAAATTACAATGGATGCTAATCTCACTACAAACACAACCTTATCCAAAAATATGCTCTATGAGTTTGATCATCCAGCTCTTACTTTCCTAAGTCATGTCATTGTTTTCTTCCCTTTTTTCCAAAAGTAAAAAGTTTCCGAAAACTGTGCAATTTCTCTCGTTATCATATAGAAAATATATCATCTTAACATTCAGCTAATATAGAGCAAAAACTAACATGCAACATAACTACAATATAGGATTTTTAAATTAAAGGGGTTTGCTCTTCCATCTTTAGCAAGCAGAGTTTTCAACCTTAAGACGTCAATCAAATGCCATCAATGCAGAGGTTTCTTTGTGCCTAGATGCAAATGCATTAAAAAACAACATCAAACTGCATTTCCCTTTACACTAGGCCTGCTGATGCTGCTTGTAAGATAAAAAAAAAACACCAAGTTATTTCCCTGACTCTTTGTTATTCAAGAGCTACTGGCAAATCAGGAAGTGAGGTGTTCAGGGTAACACTGATTACTGGCATTCATTAACAAGTCATCATGCAGTTGGGATTAAAAAAAAAAATGTACAAATTAAAATATCTATACATGCCTAGGAGTTATATCTAAGAGTTAAAATCGTAGGAACAGAGTAAAAAAAAGAATTTGAACGCTTTTTTCCCCCCACAAATTACCGGAACCTTCTTCAGATGGTCTGGCACATGGTTCTGGAAAGTCTCCATCTTTGACTTCTACGTGGGACAAAGGACTGTGGAGACAAGAACGCATGAGCTGTTGATAGATTCTGTGCTGAAGCTCAGTGTGGCACATGAAAGAGAGCTGTAAGTAATGGAAGAGCGGCTACTACAGGAGGAGAAATGTGCTGTGAGAGAAGAGGAAACGGTAACGACGGGTGAGAGGAAGCAAACAGCTGGTGCTACAAGCTAGCGGTGTGTTTCAGAGGGGAAGGTGCAGTGCAGCCACAAAGCGCTACAGCCACACTGCACGATAGGCTACAGTGAAGAGTGAGTGAGGGAAGGCTGCTGCTGGTGATGTTACTATGCAGAGAGAGGAGGAAGGTGAATAATCTGGGTTAACCTCACAAACCTCGGTTTCCACCGCTCTCATACCAGAGCTACCCAAAGGACAGCGCGGCACAGGTGAGAGACAAGGAAGGTACAGGTCAACAGTGAAGGTTGGCAAGAAAAGTATTTTTCACTTTTGTTTTGTTTCTTTAAATTAAAGTTCATGCTGCCGTTTGCTTTTCTCTACTGCCAGCTTCCCTGAAAACAGAAGTGAATGTTGTGCTTCCTCTTTCATGCAACAGAGAGGGAAGATGAGGAGCAGACGTCAGATCTAACAATTCCAAAATACTGTAGCTGAAACAACCCTCTTAACCTGACTTAATGTGTTCCTCACAGGTGCACCCAAGAGCCAAGCCGAGTCTGCTTTGACTCAGATTTCTGGGTCTTCATAAGTTTGGGCACAGATTCTTTTTGGTCCTGTGACGACCTTTATTAGAGAGTCAGATGTAACTGAAAAGTGTTTTACCTTTGAGGATGTAGTCCGTTAGGAGGGCAGGTACCTTCTCGCTGTCATCCCTCATAGCATGGAGGACTGGGATGGAGACAGAATGGGCACATTAGGCAAAGAAAATGCTCTAAAAACGCACAAAACCGTCTTGAGTGTGTTGTTGATTCAACTCACTCTTTGTGAGGATCTGGAGGTCTTCTACAGACGGGGAGCCAGCTTTCTTCTCATAAGGGATTACTGTGGTCAGATACTGAGAAGGAAAAAGACGACAAAATGACTCATTGATGTCACTTGTTCTAATTTCACAAAAAAACAAAAATGGAGTAAAAAATGAGGAGATTTGAATATATGGTAATTAATGGGATGTTTGTGTGCAACAGATTTCAACCATACACAATAAAAACAAAGTAATTAAGTACAGTGTACCGCTGACTTAAATAACACGAAAACATGGAAAGCTGCAAATAAAAAAATGATAGATGAGTTGAAAAGAAATTGTTAAAAATGGACAGAAAAAGAAAGAGTGAAAAGGATAAACTGAATATCGGTGGAGGTAACTGCAAAAAAAAAAGAAAAGAAAGAAAAGCGAACATGTCAGTGAGAACAAAGAAATGTATCTCCAGTGCAAAGAAAGAGCAGGGGGCACCTGTCTGTCCCCTCCTGTGCTGCCAAAAGTCTGACGTAGGCCATTCTGAATGACATTGGAGAGTCCCTCCAGAGTGAGGAGCTACAAGGAGTGAGAGGAAGGAGGAAAAAAGAGAGAAGATTTCTACATCAAGGGAAAGTAGGAAGAGAGGTAATGCGAGTCTCCATGCACACCATGCAGCTCTCTGTGTATTCTGAAAACATGTGAGGACCGTGTCACCGCTTGTTATCATAATCATGCATGCGGGCGTTTGATGACTCACCGTGCCGGGTATGTGCGTGCTGGCTGTCCTCTGACCGTTTGGCCCAGTCGTAGTCGAGCTACGGATTTTCTTCTTCTTTCTCAGCAGCTCGCGGTGCTCCTTCTGTCTGTTCTGCACATCGATCAGCAGCGAGATGAAGCTGTTCTTCACCTGTGTGTGCACGTAAACACATTTTGTTGGTGCTGTTTTATTGCATCACGCTTTGGATAAATGCATTGATGTTTAAACGGACTCAATAAGACACTGTGGCTGAATCATGACACTGTAAAAAAAAAAAAAAGGCTGCAAGCGATTCACTGACCTCTCACCCCATTCTGCAGAACACTGAGCACTGCAGTCTATTCTTATCATACAGCTGATGTGTTAATGATGTGTTTTAGCCTTAAGGAATTACAGCAAGAAAAAGTTGGGGCATATAATTCAAATGATTTGCAAACCTTTTAAGCTCTGTATTTAAAATAGTACAAAGTCAACATCACACATGCTAAAAATTATGTTATTGTTCTTTTTACATAAAAACAAATGGTGTCTTCAAACATGCAAGCAGCTCATTGCCCTGCTCTGAATGCTCTGTCAACATTTGACTATGTCATTTTAGTTCTGTACCTCTTTTTCATATTCCAGTTCATCGCGCAGTGCCAGAGCCTGGATCAACTCTTCGCTGTAGCGTCGAATGGCCGCCTCCACTTCCTCCAGAGTGTCAGTCAGCTCTGACACAGACAGCTGACGGAGCCCTGAGGATGACATGCAGATACACGAGGAAGGAGATTACTTTATCATTGTGAATTCATTTTTGAAAAAAAGAATTTTCTCTCTCCGGCTTATGAGTAAACTCATGGATGACAAACACACAATATTTTCTAATTAATATGTGCAAAGTCTTGATACTGAACTTACAACCTTAAGGCAAGCTGGATATAAATAAACAGCCTCCACTAGTCTTGCTTTATAAAGTGTGCTCAAGAAAGATATATGCAGCTCATTATGTAACATTTTAGGGCAACACATTTGCCATCTGTCTGTGTCACACATTACATAAGAATGTTATCACGTGTGTGCGGTAGTGGACAGGGCAACATTGTTGTGTCTTCCCCTTTACATGTCTACACAACCACAGTTGTACTCACGGTCTTCATAACTGGTGTTTGAGCCAGAGCGTTTTAAAGCGTGAAGGTCCTGAGAGAGCATGGACAGGTCGGACTGGGAGGGACTCTCATCGTCGTCTGGGTCCGGAGACTCCTGCATTATCTCCTCGATTTCCTCTATCACCTGAACAGTAACGCAACATAAGAAAAAGAGGCACAAGTCTCAACCGCACAGTGTGTCTCTGTATAATGTTAATACCTAGCTGCTGGCAATGTTCTGGCCTAAATGGAAGGGTTAGTGTAATAAATGAGGGTGTCGTCTGCTAGTTTGTATTAGTAATAGCTGGAGCACCCAAGATATCTTCTGATGACTTTGACCTTTGCATGTGTCTGTCTGTATAGCACATTAAAAGACCAATAAATACATTATTCCTGAAGGTTCTGCTTAGTTCAGTTTGTTTATAAATGACAAGTACAATCTTATTCTATTTATGCGTTTGGCCTCAATAGCAGCTGCCATGTGGCATCGCTGCTGGCTCCATCCGTGTGTGTGTGTGTGTGTGTGTGTGATTGGTTTACCTGCTCAGCTGTGAAGAGTGGCTCATCATTGATGCAAGAGACAATGATTGAGTGCATATCCATCTGTTCCCTCAGCTCCTCGTCGTCTGACAGATCCAAAGACTGGTTATCCAACTTCTGTCAGGGCAGAGATTGAGAGACAACTTGGATGAGACAACAAACAGGTGCTTAGCCAGATTGAAGGCAGAGGTCCAAACGGATTACACACTGTCTCGATTTCTATGTAGACAATGTGCATCTATTTACTACATGTCAAACTGTGCATGTGTCTAAGGTACCTCATGCTGAGTGAGGTTGAGGGTAGGCAGGTGCAGGGAGCGAGTGTGCGACGTCTTCCAGTCCACGGGCATCACGTTGCCATAGTTATCGGTCAGAGCGTTCCACACCCTGAAAGAAAAGCACAAAGGACTTATTAATATTATGCAACGCAGCAGTACGAGATGCATTGATAAAACAAACCCTTCTCTTTTTACTGTGACACAGCATCACATGTCCTTATTCTCTCACCGCAGCTACTTCTTAACCAGACATGTCATTTCCCCACAGGGTCAGTGCAGAGAAACGTGAGGCACTGTGTACTGTGATGCAAGACCCTTGTGACGGACCATTTCAGTAAAGCATGGATCATGTTTTGAAGTTTGCCTTATAAAATAAACAGATTTACAGAGCATGTTGTCATTATACCGACAGAGTGTACAATTCTCTGCAGCATGCAAATTGGCAGAGGAGGTATCAGAGCAGAACAGATGGCAGCGTGGATTCTGTTGAACACAGTGTTCTGTGAACTTCATCTTTGAAAAAAACAAACAGATTTGTTAACAGATTCAAAGGATTTGCTGGATACGTTGAATATTTATTTCAATGTAATAGACAAAACTCCTTTCATGTGGTCCCCTGCACTATGATAGAAAATCAAGTCTGCTCAGAATGTCAAACTCCAGTGCACAGTTATTTTCTCATGGCTATGACTGTGCAGGCGGAGAGAAGGGGAAGGATGCTGTGAACCCATGTGTCAGAGCGGCTCTGCACTGTCATGCCCTCTCACACACACACACACACACACACTCAGACAGACAAATGTTTATGTAACATGTGTGTTCCTCTCTGAAGTGCTCATGCACAGTTTGGGGGGCGGGGGAGGGGGACTGTTGGGTTGTTCTAAATAGGGCAAAGGCTGGCAGGAAAGATTTTTTTCTGCTTCAAGCACTGACACTGTCTCATGCACGTGACCTGATGCCAAAATACAACATTTGCTTCACTGAATTTGCATTTAAAGAAGAAACCACTTTTGTTGTTTTTACTGCAAAACTGTGCCAATTTGTCTAGATTACCTGCTGCAATATATAACAATGTGCTGTCTCTGAGCCCACACACACACACACACACTTCCTCCTTCTCACCCTGTAGTCCATTTCAGCCACAGCACTACTGAGGAACTTATTAAGCATCTAGGCACGTCCTGCAAAGTGCAGTCGTCCAGAAAAGACTCTCACTGAGCTTGGTGCTGCTCTGTGGGCTTCACCAGGCTGTTGGCCAATTAGTCCATTCCCCTTATTCTCCTTCTTCCTTTACCCTCAACATCCATAAATGTTTATTTCCCCCCTCCAGCATTCATATATATATACAAACTATTTTATATGTATGTTTGCATGTCCAAGCAGAAAACTTGATGATGTCAAAGCTAACTGGGTTGTGTTCAAGTCCACTCAAGAGTCCTCCATACTCAGATCCAAGTGTCCAGCTGACATCTGTGATGTAACCTCAGGAATATTATGTTCAGTGTTAAAGGGACACTACCATGTTTTTATTTCAGCCACCGATTCAACTACAAATTGGATTTTTTTGGATGCTTATTGTAATAGTCTAATTCCAGGCTTTTATGTCTACTTTAGGAGTAAAAAAAAAACAGGGTAGTGCAGAGAGAAGAGGCTGTCACACTCAAGATTAATGCACCGTCAGCTAGCCAGGACCAGAATTGCGCAAAAACTGTTTTCTTTTTCTGCTTATTTCTTTTGGTTAAAGTTGCACCAATATTTGAACGTACAGGGAAGCACATAGACACAGAACTGCTGGATTTAAACTTTGATGATTCCGAACAGAAACAGACACAGGATGGTAGTAAAGCTCAAAGAGTAGTCAGAAAATAGAAAATATTGTTACTGAATTGACCAATGCAGAATTGTATACGTTTAGTCTATTACTACTGCTACTGGGCTTCCAGGGTACATAGGATTATGTGGCACTGCTTTTCACATTAATGTTAAAACCAAGCACTCACTGCATAATCTGAGCTTATTTATTTACATATTACATTCCAACTTAATATGTGCACACAAATATATTGCACAGTTACATAATATTGTACAGACACTAAAAATATGCATAGTCTGGTGGAGCCCTTGGTTCAATACTGCAGTATGGTAATATGTAAACTTGTCCTCTTGGATATCTGCAGGTTGCACATGTGCGATAATGTTACCATAATGTAGCACTGTGAGATACAAAAAGCAGTGAGAGGGTGATTCATACAGCCAACACAGCCCTGTAGTTAAGAATGACATTTACGCTCGCTGTGGGATTGCTGTGACAAGCTGCTCTGTGAAGTAATGGCATGTTGTCATATAAATGTGTGCTTGTTGACATTTGTGTGCCTATGAGACACAACAACAGCCCAAGACCTCCGACTGAGATAACAAGGGTAAGAACAGATGCTGACAGAGTGTAACCTCTAATGATTGCAAGTATGACAGATGACAAGCTGAGCCTGTTGGCACTAACAGGAACAAACAACAAAGGTCCTAAAAGTCAAAATTGTTACTTTTCATGTGATCAGAGCATTTTAAACAGAGCAAAAGGGCATGTGTGCAGAGACCTGGAGCCATACACTCACTAGTAATCTATATTTAGAGGATTAATATTATAAGAGCTAACAAAAACCAATCCAGTATAGACGTGGCATATCCTTCCAGTCCTCTCTCTCTCACACACACACCTACTGGATAGGACTGTGCATGATAATAAACCACATATGGGTCATTTGGAACATTACAACCCATTATTGTTTCTGTTATATTTGCTGAAAGTGGATTAAATATACTCTCTGTTAACACACACTACCACCTGGCTAAACTTTGCACAACACTGATTTCAGCTAGCTAAGCTACGATTCCATCAGCGGGCAGCATCAGTGAGTGTTAGCCGGGAGAGGCTAACCTAGCTAGCTAACAGAGAGATTAAAAGTTAGCTTTAAATCAAACCCGAATAAAATTCACACTCACTCGTCGTCTTTCAGGTAGTTGTCCTCCGTGATAGGTTTAATGGGAGCTATGTTTTCCGTCGTAGTGTTGTAGTTTCGGAAACACACTGTCAGCTTCTCATCGAAGTCGTGGACGAGGTCTTCCATCGACTTGAAGCTACAGATTTCCCCCGAGAAACTGTTGTCCAGGTCGGAGAAATCGTCTAGGCCCGTGGGATCGGCTACATTAGAGTTAAGCTGGTCCATTTGCTCTGCCGACTCCGAGGACGGCTTAAATTCGTTAAAGTCCTGCCAGTCCTCATCGAAGTGGGCTAACGGCGCCGCCATGGCTGCCGTTGGGCTTCGGTTGACGGACGGTTAGTCCCCTCGACGGTGTTCTGTTTGCGGCTTTGAGGCACGAGACGCTGAGAGAGAGAGGGAGGGGGCGTGGCGTGACGTCAGCACAGACGCCCCTCCCCTTCCCAAGGAAAAACAAACATCACATTGTAGCAAATCTGATAATTTTAATTTTTAATGCGCTTTGAGTCAATGTGATGAAAATAATCCATATATCATAATTTTTGTGATAGCTGTAAAAAGTGCACAGCATGCATAATGCCATAATTATTGTTATATAATTTTTTTTTAATTTTATATTCTTAGTTGATCCCTAGTGGGAAATTGGTTAGCTCTGAGTGATGTGAGGAAGCCAGCCTTTGGTAAAAGGTTTATTATTGCTGTGGTTGACCCCTTTAAAAACTTTTCTGTTTTAAGCCTTTTATTTGTAG
>JAVQJX010080275.1:0-11258 GCA_036025115.1 Ambassis agassizii
TGTGTCTGTGTCTGTGTGTGTGTGTGTGTGTGTGTCTGTGTGTGTGTGTGTGTGTGTGTGTGTGTGTGTGTGTGTGTGTGTGTGTGTGTGTGTGTGTGTGTCTGTGTGTGTGTGTGTGTGTGTTTGTGAGACCTTGTCAGCACACATGGCCACAGTGATGTCCTGCTGGGAGATCTCGTAGTGACGGATGTTCCTCACATAGTTTCCTGCTAGTTTCAGGATGTCAGCTGAGATGTACTCCAACACTGCCACCATGTACACTGACACCTGGTGATCAATCTTATAGCCCAGCACCTCCTAAACAGCGAGCAAAGCATTATGGGAAACAGAATGTGTAAACACCGACGATGATGAAGATGAAGAACATGTTGTACCTTGAGCAGCGGGTGTATCTTGTCCACAGGTAAAGCAAGTGGATTCCTCCTCTTGCGCTTTTCGAGGGCTGCCTGAGCGTCAGCGATTGCCCACTTATCAATCGGGTGAGGAAAGCTCTTCTGAACGCGCTCCTACAGAGAGGAAAGAGGAGGCGGCTGAAGACAAAGTATCCAAAAATCAGGACAGAATGGGTCCAAACATCTGAACTGAGCTGGTCCAAACACCTAAATCAAGCAGATCCAAACATTTGGGCCACATAGGTCTCAACATCTGGACACAGAGCAGTTCAGATGTCGTTGATCACACTGCAGGACATGTCCACACTACGCCCAAAATGGACATTCACAACAGGAAACATCACAGCTGTGCAGGCGGCAGCGCAGCACATCAGAGGCCGTCTGAGGCTGTGTGCGTTGTTTTACTGCAAGTGTCTCAGTGTGATCAACTGACTCAGCACGTCACCAAACAAGGACACACACACACGGTGTGAGCCTGAGGAGCAGTCAGGGATCAGGGTGGGGGCTCAGAGGTCAGGGTGGGTGGGGTCAGTTTGGTAAAACACCAGCAGTGTGTGGTGTTTTTCCAGACAGCACCTCATTATCTCACTGCAGCCTCCATCAGCTGGAAACAGGAAGCAAACCACATCAATCACAGTGATGTCATCAGCAGGCTGTCTTCTGGTTGGTTCCTCAACTTAAACTCAACTTTATGTAAAGAGAGAGTTTCCTTGTTTAAAAGCTGTACTGACATACAAACAGGTTGTAACCGATTTATTGATCAGCTGTTTAATATATCTGAAAGTTACAGTACAGGTCTGTGTGTGTCAGTGTGTGTTGTCACCTCAACGTCCTGTACAGTGCGAGGCTGAGCCTGACACAACATGCTGAGCAGGAGCAGGATCAGCTCCTCAATGTACTGCAGTGCCTCCTGCTGGGACACCAGGTTAGGATGCACCTGGTTCAGTACCTGCAAAACACACACAGCTAATGGTCATAAACTGAGCGGTACCGTCTGAGGAGGAGACGATCTTAAACGGATGAACATGAACACAAAACAGAAATAAAAATAAAAAGCTTTAAAGCTCTTTGTTTACAACTGATCAATAGAATTCACTTTGCAGCAAAACAAATGGCGCCGTTTGTCTATTGGAACAGCACGGCTCTGTGCTGCCACCGAGTGGAGGAACAAAGGTGTTACAAGTGTTGAACATCAACAATCAGCCTGACTCCAAAAGGAGGTTCACCAAAATGAGTTTAAATATGACTCCCAGGGTGATTTACCCTGGAACTGATCTGAGCAGGTTCCCTCTGAGTTGAGTGTGTGCACTACATCAAACCAAAACGCCAGCGGAGACAATACAACAATTCACCGGGTATGTTCGCCGAGAAAAAGAGGGCTCCCTGAAATTACAACTGGAAATCTGTGTGCAGCACTTCAGGCTGTCCTGACTGGGAACAGATTCATAACCACTCCAATAATCACAGACGTTCATGAAGGTGCACTCATACAGGGAAAACGAACAACAACAGAACCACAAGCTCGTATGGTGACAGACGACTTGTATTGATGATCTGAACCATAAAATAACATTTTAAAAAATGCAGTCAGGGCCTTGAAGCGTCCCAACATAACTCCCTGCGAACGGAAGACAGTCAGTTTGCTCAGACAGAATGAATGAATGAATGAATGAGGAAATGAAAAGGGAGCAGGCAGAGAAAAACTCTGGCTTTACTGACGAAAGCCGAGTTAGAAGATAAACCTCTGGGCAATTTTAGGGGCTTGAGTGATGAAGCGGCCTGGAGGAGCAGCCAATCATCTTTGAGGAACTCTTAGCCCAGCTGCCTCGGTGACTGAGAGCCATCGACGTCCTGAAGGAACCTGTGGAAACCAGGCCATGTTCGCAGACTAAGTTACCATGGTAACAGACTCCTAAAGCCACTGTTGTTAAAACTGAAAACCTGAAGTTTCCTGCTTTGTGAAGGACACCAGGTCTCCTCTGTGTATGAGCGAGTGCTGCGTGCACACACACACACACACACACACACACACACACGTTCCTGTAAACCAACAAAAAAAGCACGATGATGCCACAGCGAACTGACCTTTAACAGACCGTGTACCTGAGCGCAGCACACACTCTGCCTGTGTGTGTGATCTGTATGCAGGTGAGTTTGGTTTTGACACACTCACCTGCATGTCTCTGTCTGACCGTCATCAAACCGCTCCCTCAAAGTGTGTGTCACACACTGATCTGTGTGTTTCTCAGGGAGGCCCTCTGCACTAAACACTCAGGGATGAAAGGTCACCGTGACCTTTTCACATCTCCATATAAATTATAACAACAGGCCGCACTAATGTTCAACACATTGTAAAATGCAAGGGGTCAAAGGTCACACGTCCTGCAGGAAGTTTCCTGCATGTTCAAACAGCGTGTTTTCATACAGGTCCTTGCTGACACCAGAGGAACTCCATCCTGTCAGACACCTTCACATCCAGCCGTCTGACACACTGAGCTGAATCTGTGCACACACTCACACACACACACACAGCAGGCCTCACTCAGTGTGTGATACACACAGGTCTGTCAGAGCGGTACCTTTTCCAGTGAAGGCACCAGCAGGCCTCTCCATTTCGGAGCGTTCTCCTCGTTGAAGAAGTCGTACTGCAGCTGCGCCGCCTGCATGGCTGCTGCTGCGGGGTCCGGGCGCAGGTCCGCCGGCTTACATGAACGCTGTGCGCTGCTTTCCGGGACCAGGAGTGGAGGTGAAGCCGAGAGCCGCAGAACACCGAGGGCGATCCTCCCGAACAGCCGCCCTCACTGTGACCATCCTCGGCCGCCGCTAACTGTTAGCTCCGCTCAGCGGGGTGACGGCATGGCCGCGGCCGCCCGCCGCGCTGCAGCGCCGGGAGACGAAAGTTTCTGACGCCGCGGACCCGTTAGCCTGTTAGCATGTAGCCTGTTAGCTCCTGTTAGCCTGTTAGCATGTTAGAAGCGTTAGCTCCTGTTAGCAGCCGTCAGTCTGAGCCCCGGCGGGCAGCGGGTGCTCGGTGCTCTCCACCCCCCGCTGCTGACATGTTACCCGGACACAGACTCTCCGGAGGGGCGGCTCGGACACTCTGCCCCCCTCCCCGTGCTGCGCCGGCAGAATGTGTCCGGTCTTCCGGTTCGGTCCCCTGGACTCTATGGAACAGCGGCTTCAGTCCCGGGCCCCTAACAGGACGTCTCCGAGCTAACGGGGACGGCGGTCGGTTGTTGTGGCTCCGGTGTGCTGTACCGTAGACGGTGAAGCGGGTGAGCATGCGCAGTGGGCAGGTCCTGACGTACATAGGCGAGGCTCCTGGTGGGAGAGCGCGGTGTGCTGCCCCCATGCGGCCAGCGGCAGTACTGCAGCACATGATCAGAGGGATAATAGTGCCGCTTGGTGGACGGTTTATGAATAGTTAATGGATCCCTGCAGCTGCTGGTGTTGTGATGCACACGACACTGTAACTCTAAAAAAAATCAATCAGGCTGATTGATCAGCACTGCGGCTCACTGATGCCAAGAAACGGACTCACACTAGTTTTCAGGTGCTCCAGTCTTCTGGTTTATAAAATACTGATCTCACAGCAGAGACCGGAGTACGTGCTTTTTGCATGAGTGCAGCTCAACCGGAACCATCATGATGAATAGTAAATAAAAAATAAACAATAATCAGTCAGTTGTGAGGACCTTTACATTGTTTATTTACAGCTCAGCATCAGGAATGAATGCTCCGAGCATCCAGCAGAGGGTGTGAGGGGGTTCTGGGAGTGATGGAGCATCAGGCGGTCAGTCTGTGCTGTTTATAATACATGAGCGGTATAATAAATACTGAGACACACATTTACAATTTAAATGTTGCAGCTCAGACCACTGACAGTCTGTGAACTGGTGAGGTTCTGTGCTCTCCATGAGCTCAGGAGTCCAGCGGCTCAGCTCGCAGCTGAATTAAAGGTTGTCACTTTGCTTCAGTTCTGAAAAAACACTTTGTATACACACCTGTGTGTGAGGAACTGTGATCCAAACCTGCAGGGGGCGGTGAAGAGCAGGATACGTCCTGTTGACAGGTGTGCTGCAGACTCCCTGTTGAGACGGCCCGTCTCATACTAACATCAGCTTCTCTGAATGCGTCACCAATATTCTGACAGCTCCTGCTAAATACTGATCAGAGGCTTCAGGTTTGGATCATCAGCTCGGACTGTGTGTGTGCGTGTGTGTGTGTGTGTGTGTGTGTGTGTGTGTGTGTGTGTGCAGCAGTCGAGTCCGACCTCAGTCTCCAGACCATTTCCTGATGCTGCACAGTATGTTGTTGGTGTTGTGGATGTAGCCTGGTGGGAATGAGATAACAAAAGGACCTAAAGCTTTTTATGGGGACCAGCTGAGATGTGACCTGCTCTGACTTGTGTGTCAGTCTCTAAATCATGAGTGATTCTGTTCAGCTGACAGCGGCTCCCCTCATTACCCGACTAACAGAAATTGATTTTGGTAACCAGTTTGGTGAAAGGGAGAACTTCCTGTCCAAATGATGAGCCTGATTCTGACCCGATGTTACGGCTGTGCAGGTTGGCCGAAGCAGATCAGAACCATCTGATCTTATATAATCTCTGTGTTAAAATGTGCAGACACCAAGACAGGGTTTTGGTCTCAGCCTGTCTCGGACTCGACTGATTTGTCCTCTGTGGGTTTTCAACTGTACATGTATGTCCACATCAGAAACACCCAGCAGGGGTGCTGGTGAGCAGCTCCACCTGGAGGCTGACAGCCACCTACAGGAGAAAAGGGCTGAAATAAACCTGCCTCAGCCCAGCGCCCAGCCCACAATATTTATTCCACAGGCAGTGGCTCAGACAGAGGACTCACGGGCGGTTTTGGATCGCAGCGCTCCAGCCCGGCTCACGAAGGGGAACATGGTACCAAGGCAGCCGGACGCCACAATAAGACCCAGACTGGCCCAGGCACAGCAGATAGACCAGCCGTAACCATGATCCACATCAGCTGGCAGGCCATAGATAAAGGGGGGGTTCCTGGAGAGGTCATAGGTCACACTGGCTGCATATGTACACAGAGAGATGGTGCAGAAGATCCCTGAGAAGCCAGCAAACACAAGGCAGGATCAGAGCTGCTGTCTTTACTACGAATACTTAAGTCACTTAAAAATGTCCACAAACCGACTGTTCATTTCACAGACTGTAGTGTTCAGAGACAACACACAGTCATCCTGCTCTGTATAAACACAGGTGTGTTACCTGCCATGAGGAACAACAATCCAGAGACGTGCTGCGTCAGACTCTCCTCCCAGAAAAACCCCACCGACACCACGATGCTGCCACAGAGCAGGACCGCCGCCGCCATGCCCAGGAAGCCGGCCGTGATCCGCCGCAGGTCTGAGGACACAGAACGACGTGTTACAGCCTACAAATATACATGTCACGTACATGTTAAACACACACACAGATGTACCGATGAGAAAAGACATACAAATACACATACTACATAGAAAAACAGATTTATGCATGTTGCATATGCACAGACGTGTGTGTATAAAACACAGACAGTAATGAGCATGCTAAATGAAGCAATACAGCCAGTGTTGCTATGGTAACTGCCGCCTGCCCCTCTCTGTTACATAAAACTGTCATGACATGTTTCCATGACAACCAGTGACAAGCAGCAAGGACTTCTCTGGAAGTACACGCCGGAGAACACATCAGATGATCAATAATCTGTCACTGACAGGTTTAGATTGACTTTGAGGGCAGAGCAGATTTCTCCACGTTCAGGAGGTTAAGACTTCATCTCCACAGAAACATTCGTGTTGTGGAGTTTTCAGTCCAGAGTGTAAACAGGAAGTGTTCTCTGTTTTACATCACAGTGACATGCTGCTGTGAGGATTCAGGTCAATGTGTGTGTGTGTGTGTGTGTGTGTGTGTGTGTACTCACGCAGAAGATGCCACTCGTCCTGCTGGATGGTTCTGGTCAGGTTCAGAGGGATGTTCCTCAGTCTGATTGGCTGAGAGAAGTGATACTTTACAGCTGTGCAGCGATCTGCGATACCTGCAGTCAAACAGGACACACAGCTTTAATGTCCACACACAGAGATGCTCCCTCTGCTCCCTGTCTCTGGCAGGGACAGACTTTAATGAGTGCTTGGTTTACACTGTGGGAAATGTTTGTCGGGCTGGATGTGGTATAATAATGAAACTATAGCAGCGACAGTGTAAACATCCCACAGATATCAGAACACATACATCCTGTCTGAGGCTCACATTTAATCTGCATCCATCGTTTCTGCATCCAGCTTCACACACAGATCACATCACACACAGCTCACACACAAACAGGAAGTTGTGTCCGAATATGTCCGTCAGAGCGTATTCGTTGCTGCATCCCACAGGGATCGATTGAATTAATCTGATCCGAGCCGAGAGTCCAGCCTAATGCTGGGTTATGATACGTAACATAATGTCAGCTGATGTGATTTGGAGAGCTGTAATCTGATGTGCGGTCTGAGTGTTGCTGGGTTCGGCTCCACTTGCTCACCATCACTCTGACCTCCAGCTTTCAGGTCGGCAGCCTGCCAGAGACTGCAGAGACCCAAACTGCAGACGTCACAGTGACCGGCTACTTCTGAGTCCTGCAGAGACCCAACAGCCTGCTGCTGTATCTGTAAAGGCGCCCCCTTCTGGCGTCAGGCCACAGCTGCTATCAGACCACCGAACACTGAACACCATTTCCCACAATCCACCAGTGAACTGATCACAACATGGGATGCAACTGTGTGTGTGTGTGTGTGTGTGTGTGTGTGTGTGTGTGTGTGTGTGTGTGTGTGTGTGTGTGTGTGTGTGTGTGTGCACGCTGCATCTGTGTTGCAGTGCGTGTTTTCAATTTCAATGAATTTCAATGATCAGCAGTTTGCTGCAGCACCAGAGCTGCTGGAACAACAGTGTGTGTGTGTGTGTGTGTGTGTGTGTGTGTGTGTGTGTGTGTGTGTGTGTGTGCACTGTGCGTGCGTGTATGCATGCGTGTGCGCGCGCACTGACCCCGGTCGATGAGCTTGTCGATGTCCGGGTCCAGGCCCTTGAAGTAGCACTTCCTCCACAGGCCGGAGTGCGTGGAAAACAGCGGTCTGCCGCACTCCGTCTCCAGGATGCCCATCCCCAGGATGGCCCGCCAGTTCTCCAGCAGCTCCTCCTCTCTGCTGCCCACATGCACGGGCTTCATCAGCGCCACGTCCCGCTGCCGGGGACCACCGCTGCCGGTGTCCACGAGCGGCAGGTGATAGATGGGCATCTCGCGGTTCTTCTGGTCGTTGGAGTCGGATCCGTGGCGGTCGCAGTTCTCCTTGTGTCTGCGGGTGTCGGTCTCGTACCAGTGGTCGGTGGAGATGGCGGTGACCAGCAGCAGCAGGGACAGCGCACTAAGCGCGAGGCTTACCGCGGACACCGTCACCGTCGCGGGCCTTGCTCTCTCCATGGTCGGGACATGAACCAAGCCGGTCCCGGTCCCGGTCCCGGTCCCGGAGCAGCTGCTTCCGTTCGCCTGGTTCCCGTTACTAGGCATCTTCTGTTGCCATCCTCGCGCCCGTCAGCCGTTCCCCGTTTGCCCTCGAGAGCGCGTTGTCATGCCGACTGTTCACCGCGAGAGCTGCGTCAAGGTGGACGGATCTAACACATGCGCACCGGAAACCACCTACAGCGCCTTCAAAATAAGACCACAGGAGCCGACAGGAAACACGCACTCACACACGCGGGCACAGCGTTGTGACGTTTATGTCGTGCAGCTCGTTTTAACATCATCACCGGTGAACACAGTGAGTTCATGCAGCGAATCCTGACCTTTGACCTCGGAGCATCACCTGAGCCTCTGCCTGCTCAGAGCCCTCATGTCTGTTTCCAGGAGGCGAGATCAACAGCTTCAGAACTCATGACTCTTATTTTGTAATCTGAGCAGGTTGCCGTGACGTTCTGCAGACGCTTCACACTGAGCCTCTCTCTCTCTGCCGCTTTAGAAACATTGTGTTCATGGTTGTTGAGGTTTCAGTGGGTGGATGTGTGCTGAAGTCTCCTCCTGTCAGAGTGATCAGTGTAGGGCTTCCAGCGGATCCAGCAGCACGTTTACGAGGTCTGACACTCTCTCCTCAGTTTGATGCTGTGTTTGGTGTCGGCACAGCGCAGGTCGAGAGGTGAAGCTGCTCCAGCATCCTCTCACATGGAGCCAGTGTTTGGCTGCTGACTGGCCTTTTAACTAATTCATTACAAATGAAATTGATCAACAGTCTGATCAATGTCCTTAAAGACCATAAAGCTCTCTGGGAACATGTATTTGAGGAGTTTGTGTAGTTTTGCACACTGCGGCCGGCCACCAGGGGGCGGTCCAGATGTGCTGCATCCATCTTCATCTGCAGTCTATCTGTCCTACCAGCTGTGACCGGACAGACAGAATTACTGTCACAGCTGAAGTGAGGCTGATTACCCATAATGCAACGCTCTCTCACTGCTGCTCTCAGAATGATTATGTCTCAGTGAAATCCACGCGGGATCAGGCTCCGCCCCCGGATGAGACAGGTTGGAATTTAACAAGGTGGAGTCAGCAGGTGAGCCTTTCAATGCAGAGCACCAATCTGAGATGAATGACCTGATCGGTTTGATTGATCCGTGTCTACTTCGGTTCAGGTGGTTCTGACTGCGTGATGATGATGATGATGAAGGTCAGGCGATGAGGACGCAGCAGAGGTGACTCTCAGCTGACTCGGCCTGTCTTTATCAGCGGCTCCGGATGAGCTGTTTGTCGGGTGTCCTTGCCGCGCTGGTGACTGAGGCCTCATGGGAAATCTCAGGTGACTTACAGAGTCAAAACTCAACGTGACGCAGAAAAAAATGAAAGCTTGTCCATTAAGTTAATCAATAATTCAGCAGCAGCCCTGCGAGGCTCTGCTTCTTCCTGTAACATGACCTCCTCCCCCTCCTCCCCCCCCCCACTCTCCCGGGAGTCTCCCGCCTTGACTTTGACTTCTGATTGGCTGTCACACAGAGCTCCTAACACCTGTCCATCTTTGTCAATCAACTCGATGAGTCTGACACATCATAAATGGAATCTATATAATCAATCTCCTGTATCAGTGCTGATCCTCTATTTATTGATTAGTAGTTATTGATGCCAGAAAAGGTAAAAGAATGCTGGTCAGACGCACACTGATCCAGCAGCAGGCAGATTCCCCAGAGAGCCGAAGAACACACACACACACACACACACACAGACACACACACAGACACACACACACACACACACACACAGAACTCACAGCAGAACCTTAAATACAAGAACCGCGGGGCTGTGAGACACTGAGCACTGATCAATATGGGTCAGCTTTTTCCCACGATCCACACCTCTGCCTGTGTGTGTGTGTGTCTGTCTGTGTGTGTGTGTGTCTGTCTGTGTGTGTGTGTGTGTCTGTGTGTGTGTCTGTGTGTGTGTGTGTGTATGTGTGTTAGCGTCAAACCTGTTAGCAGAAGTTATTGATTGAAGCTCCATCAGCTTGTTTCGCCCAACAGGACAGATGCTGCTGTCTCACCTTCCACAGGGTCAGAGGATGTGTGTGTGTGTGTGTGTGTGTGTGTGGTCATCATGAGTAGAGTTTTAATTAGCACTCAGAGTGAGGTGTGAACATAATCGCTGTGTTGAAGTGCTGAAATGGCGAGATGATGGAGGTCATGGCGGTCCCCACATCCCTCACCATCACCTTCAGTCCAAACCATCACCTTTCAGCAGGACACTTCCTGGAGCACTTTCACAATAAAAGCCCTGCAGTAGATATTGCTCCAGTGTTTTTCACTTCCTGTGATCATTTTACTTAAATCAATAATACACATCAGATCTCTCATTGACTGTCATCAATGTTACTGTTGATTCTCTGATCATCAGGTCATGGAAACACTGCTGCTTCTTTCAGGCAAAGAGCATCAGCACCGGGGGAGTGGTCACTATCAAGGTCATCAAGCTGGAGCCTGGTAAGACCCAGCACACACACAGACACACACACACACCGTCAGAGCACCCCCCTCCCCGATTGGTTTTATAGAAGATGCTTAGCAATAAAACTGAACTGATGGTGTTCAGCAGCAGCTCAGAGCCTCCATTTTAATGAGAGGTTACATAAATCCTCCATATTTATTCTGATCAGCAGAGGGACGACAGGCGAAGCTTTAATGAGGCCTGAAGCCTCCAGCAGCAAAGATTCACAACAAAGGCTCTTTGTTCTCTCCCTGAGCGGTTTCCGTCTGCTCCAACACGTGGACAAAATAACAGAAACACCCGATGGTGTCTGCATGCTGAGCGTTATCTGTGCTAACAGCAGTCATTACAGTGTGGCAGGAAACACAAAGACACCGCAACACAGACACACAAAGTCACCAAAGTGTGTGCGTGTTCGTGGAGTTCTGCAGCAGGAGGTGGCATACCGCGGCAGCTACCGGCGGTAACGGTTACTGTGACGACAGCATCAGGACCATAATCAGTCAGACGGAGTAGATTCACTGAGAGTGTGTGTGTGCAGCGAGGAGAAGCTGTGGATCTGCATGGAGCTCTGTGGAGGAGGATCACTGCAGGACATGTGACACACACACACAGACACACACAGACACACACACACACAGACACACACACACAGACACACAGACACACACACAGACACACACACACACACACTCACACACACACACAGACACACACAGACACACACACACACACACACACACACACACACAGACACACACACACACAGACACACACACGCACAGACACACACACACACACACACACACACGCACAGACACACACACACACACACACAGAGACACACACA
>JAVQJX010080285.1:0-12271 GCA_036025115.1 Ambassis agassizii
TGTGGCACCCATTATCGGGCACATTTGTTCAAAATAAATGTAATTACATCATCCTTAGTGAGTGCCAGTTAGGAGTTGTTTACTTGAGCCCATGATGCCATTTCAGCTTGTTTTCCAGAGTCAAAGAGTCAAGAGGAATCATTGTCAGTGCAGCACAGTTAAACAGCATGTCACATGTACGAGCAGCAGCCTATCTGATAGCTCATACACACATTGTCATCGTGATGTAATCAAATCAGGAGAGATCAGGGTCACCCACTGTATGTAGAATCCAGTACTTTCTTGCCCCTGGTCTTTCTTTTTTTTTTTTCAGGTAAGAAGACAACACAGAGATGTTATCAGAGGATATTTAAACAGACTAAAGGGGGCTGAAGGAGCTCAACTGTGCTCATTGTTCAGCATATTGGGAGTGTGCTGTGACCTGCTTTACTTTTGTGTTGCATTACAGGAACATTGCTGCTCTTTTATCCCAACCGTCTTCATGTTTGTTTTCACAATGAGGAGCCACCTGCAGGAAGATTTAAAAAAAAAAAAAAAAAAAAAAGTTGTCAGTCAAAATTCTGTTAGCGGTTGTTTTCCCTCTCCCTCCTGACCCATTTTTTTTGTTTAGTCAAAGTGGGATCCATTTTCACTGCAGTATAATTCCTGCACCTCTATGGAAACAGCACAATCACCATTATTGGTTACAAAAAAATCCAAAAATCCATGTGTAGCATTTATCCAGCGGGCACAGATATAAATAAGAGTGACCTGTCCTTCACGTATTAAGTGTATAGATGTAGAATATTTGTTTTGGTTTTTTTTTTTTTGGAACTTCCCAGATCTCAGTAGCCTTCTTGGACATCAGCACAGGCCTAGTGTTACAGAAAACAAGCCGTTTTTTGTTGTCACATTCTGAGTGAAAAGGTCAAGTGGCCGTCCTGCAATGGGTGACTAATGGAGACATCGTGTCACCGAGAGAATCTCAGTAACCTGGTGTGGGCGGCGAGCTCTCAGTGGACCCATTTTAGTCTCAGCATCCTCATTCACAATAAGGGGAACTACAGCGCTCGGGCTGTATCTGTTAGCCCCTGGTCGCCACCACAGCCATGTGTAATTGTAGGCTCGGTTAAGAAGGCCACAGTGGGACTCCAGACCACAACGCCATCAAACCTAGTAAAGCTAACCTAAAATAGGCAGAATAGAAAGTCCAATCAAGAAGATGTAAAACACTGAAACGTAACTGTAGTCAGACAGCTGCCATTTGTGGGGGGAAGTTGTAAGCAGTGAGTGTGTTTCAAGTGGTGTGTTGGTCTAATGAGAAGGGCCTGAGTCTCACCACAGCTTTAATTGGAAGCAGCTGAGCTCAAGATGTTTAAAGTGTCCTGAATCACTGCTGGTGGGATGCAAGCACATAAAGGGGTTATGGAAACTGTTATGGATCTTTGCATATTTTCATTAGTAATGACCAAATTTAAGGAACGCTTGCACCACACCTCCTTCTCTTTATTTCTTTGGTGTGGCATGTTCAGTGTTTGCACAACCTGAAGAAGCCCCCTCTGTCTTTGAAACACAATGCATAGCACCTTGGTTATCTGTTTGTGATTGTTTGCTTTGCAGCTTACTGAAATAACATTTGTCATATGGAAACGTATTTACGTTACAGCTGCACACTTGGTTCACCGTAATGAATGTAATTCGACCAAACTGGAGACTGTGATGTGGTGTCAGCTAATATTGGCATTAGTCCAAAAGCAACATTGCTCATCTCCTACCCTTCAACTGTTTCCTCGTCTGACATTTACCTTTTCACCTCATCAAAGGCGAGACTTTAAAAGTGCAGCAATTAACTGCCGTTTGTCTATTTTGTTTTTTTGCAGGTATCTCATTAGCCAGGGTGCAAATGTAGGAGTTGTGAACAGTGAAGGTGAGACGCCTCTGGACATCGCTGAAGAGGAGGCGATGGAGGAGCTCCTGCAAAATGAGATCAATCGACAAGGTAAGAGTACCACAAACATCATGTCTCGTGTGAAGAAGATGATTGATAGGCGAGCCGCCTTAAGTTGATTTGCGCTGTTGCGTAATCCGTCCTGATGTCATGAACACTGTAGGTGAAATAGCTGGTTGGGGCCCTGCTTCATGCATGTAGGAGTGTTTTCAAATAGGATCTGAATTCTAAGCGGGTGTCAGTCACCTGCTGTTTTTCCACTTGACTACTTGATGAAAACTTGCATAATGTTAAAAAAAAAAAAAAAGTGATGCAGCTGTGTCGTGAGCCGTCATGTGACGAGTCAAATCTGAAACGTGGGGTGTTTCTATTTTTGGCCCGAGCACTCCTGATGAAAGGCCCTTCCCTACAGAGAGAGGGGACGTGTTAACTGGCCTGTGTGGGGTGCTCCTCAGCTCAGGTTCAGTATTGAGGCTGGGCTGGTCTGCCTCACCTCTGTGGCATATTTTGCAAGTGTTGTTTGCATGCACATGTAAAATACTGCAGTGTCATTGTACTGTATAGTTACATTATAGGGTGTCTTCAGGAATTGAAAAAGGCATCTGTCAGTCTCTTGACTCTTAATTCAAGGCCCAAGTGTTTGAAAGCATGTGGCACTGATAATTACACCCAGAGTGCTGTTTGTGTGTTGCGTTCCTCGGCCGTATTATGTAATTTGTGGTGAGATTTGCACTCACCCAAACCTCAAGCATCTCAGCCGGCTGTCGGCTTTGATTTGGCGACGCCTGATAAATGCGCAACCAGCTTCATCGTCCCGCCGCCTCCCGTGACCAATACTACAAACAAATTCAATTATGATGCCATACTTTTTAATCATGTCAAAGTCTGAACTATATTATTTTGTAATATAGAGGTGTATAAAAATGCTTCCCTGATTCCTGTGCAGAGTGAATTTGCGGCGCTCCCGGCCTGAGGGCAGCCACACACAATCCACCGCTCAGTTCTTTATGCTAGAGGTAGCAGGCAGCATTATGCAACGAGCTGTTGTGTAACTCTTCTGTATGTTTGTAATGTGATTTTCTCCTCTCAAAGACATACCAGTCATGAGGTTAAACTCGTTAGCAGTGAGTGGCCATGGTTTGCGCCCTTCTACAGGGCCAACCTCTAGATCCTCTTCTTGACCCTGGTTGCTTCAGGTGACTTTTAAAGAGGCCTGCCACCTTCCCTGTCTGCTCAATCAGCTGCTGTGTGAAAGCCACATGTGCTTGTTACAAAGACAGGCTTCATGTTAGCCTGGTTGTTACTAAGAGGGGGAAAAAAAAAAGAAAAACAGGAAGTGCTTCAACCTCTTTTGGCTTTGGCGCGGGAGTCCTTTTTTGGTGTAGTGATTTTTGTCGGTGCTCAGGTAGAAGATGTGCTGTTCTCTTGTAAAAACTCAACTTTGAACTGCTGCCAACTCTTCCACTCGGCTCTTATTCTGTAGTCCTACTTAAAGGCCATTAGGCTGCCTGCTTTTTATAGACACAGTGTAGGCTGCTTCCCAAGAGATCATGGGATGTTGCCCTACCTGGGCAGCCCTCATTCCCTACATTAACCCTACTGCTCTAATGAAGTTTAGGTTGATACTGTAATTAAACTTATTATAATACTTATTATTAAGTACATTCTTGGCATTTATCTTCTTCTAACCCTCAAAAGCTTGTCACTCTTCAAACATCAGTGTGGGCTATTACTGCGAAGTTCTGCACCTCTATGGAAGCAGCACATAATGGTTTCACTTTCTGATACCTCAGCTCAGTTCAAGCTTGTATGACGGGATTGTTTTATATTTACAGACCTGTTATTAGAATTATGAATGAGTAGAAGTTCTCATATTGTTAAAACATCATGTGGCCTTTTCTCCCGTTGGCTTCAAAAGCTTCAGGGTGTCGGTGATGATGTGTCCTTGGGAGCCGAAACAAAAACCTATAAGATCAGCTGAAGTTTTGGCCCGTACCTCGGAGCACTTTCTGGCCCACTGTTTATATAGTTCCGCAAGAGGAGTCAGCGGTTCGTGCAGCAGTGAGTTTCAGACGGTTTCGTGTTCCAACCTGATGTCAACAAGACAATACAGGCCTGTCTTCATGGCCGCCCTGCGTTCGACATATTGACCCACTTAACCAGCTTAGGGTTGTGTGTTTCCAGCCACCATTTTAGTGTTTAATTGACAGAATATTGGCACCCTAGTGCTTGACAATGCTCTAGTGTTTAGAGATGGTGCCAGCAGAATGTCATGTCTATTTTCTCTGTAAAAATGACAGCTAACACCATGGCCTGGCTTAATAAACTGACATTGTTGCATGGATTATGTAGCGGCTGTCAATATCGTGTTAATAGTTTAGTTCATTCCATATTTTCTGTACCCTCTCTGCAGTCCACAGTGGCACACTAATGAAACGTACCCCAAACATTCACATACCTTTCTATGGATGTAAGACAGCAGAACTCATAAATATCTTGACGTAACTGTGCCTCATTTTCTGTCTGGGTTCAGTGTTACATCTGGCAGCTTGTCTCTAAGTAGCTGGTAATCCTTGTAATGTCAGTTTTGTGTGTGTGTGTGTGTGTGTGTGTTTTTTTTTTTTTAAACTGGATCCGTCATCTCCTCTAATCTCAACAGGGGTGGATATCGAGGCAGCCCGGAAAGAGGAGGAGCGGATCATGCTGAGGGATGCCCGACAATGGCTCAACAGTGGTCAGATCCAAGATGTCCGACACGCAAAGTCTGGAGGAACGGCGCTCCACGTGGCCGCTGCAAAAGGATACGTCGAGGTTTTAAAGTAAGCAGCGTCGGGCATCTTGTTACATAAAGCCTCTCTTTAGTGTTACATTATATAAATACTGTTTATAAAAGGCCAGGCTTCAGTTTTTCTCTCCTGATAGCAGACATGTCTCTGCATCATGTCATTCCGACAGCGTCTCTGTGGGCTGTTAATACAGTTACACTGCTTGAGGATAGGAACTGCAGCCGCCTGTCCATCTGGTCCGGGACACCAGCCAGCACACTCTGCTGCCATAGATAGCTCTAAGATCTCCAGTGTTTAACACAGCTACCATACCCAATACATGGATGTAAATGTTTTCCCTGTAATGGCAGATTTATTGGCTGATATATTAATGGTTCTGAAATTTGCTGACCTCAATCGGCTCTGCTAAAAGGATGACTTAAGAATTTCATGTTGTGTCTCTATAGGTCACAGGCTCCATATTTCAGGCGCACTTTTAGTTCACAGAATACAATCTAAGAACCACATTGACTCATTTTTGTTTCCTCCATGTCTCATCGTGCAGGCTTTTAATCCAAGCAGGGTATGATGTAAATATTAAGGACTATGACGGCTGGACTCCTCTACATGCAGCATCACACTGGGGCAAAGAGGAGGCGTGCAGGATACTTGTGGAGAATCTATGCGACATGGACCTCATGAATAAAATGGTGAGTAAATACTACTGCCAGGAATCCATGTCATTAAGCGCTGTGCAATCTCTCAACTTTTATTGATTGTCTTCCCTTCAGGGCCAGACGGCTTTTGATGTAGCAGATGAAGATGTTCTTGGATACTTAGAAGAGCTACAAAAGAAACAAAACCTGGTGAGTCATAAGGTACTGCTGCTCCATAAATCTGGTAAAAGATGAGTTCTCGCTCGCATGAATCTTATTTTTAAGTGTGCTGCTGTTTTTCTTCTGTTTTCAAAAGATGAATGAGAAGAAAGATGTTAAGAAGTCTCCTTTGATCGAAACAACAACCACAGGCGACAACAACCAATCACTGAAACCGCTCAAGAGGTAAACGGCTACGACAAAAAAACCTCAGGGTGCGGGCATCTTCCACACTTTGATTCTATTTTGTGTGTTGTAGCAAAGAAACACTGCTCCTGGAGCCAGAGAAGAGCGCTCCACGCATCGAGACCTTAGAACCCGAGAAAGTGGACGAAGAAGAGGAGGGGAAGAAGGACGAATCAAGCTGCTCCAGTGAAGAAGAGGAGGAGGAAGACTCCGAGTCAGAGACTGAAGCAGGTACCTCATTTTAGACTTAAATCTCATCAGTTTTACCTCTTAAGTGGCCAGTTCACCTTTAAAAAAAAACAGATGATCTATTAGCCTCACACAAGTTTTCCTTACCCTTCCTCCAGACAAGAGCAAACCTTCTGCAGCGGTGAGCAATAGCACAACGGCCGGTCCAACCAGCATCACCGCGTCCTCTCCGACCACCCCAACTAACCAGGTGACGACTCCCACTTCACCAGTTAAAAAGGTATGACCTGGTGAAGCGCTCGGTGTCATCCTGCCCTCATTGGACATGCCTTACAAAACAAAACAAAAACAAGGAAGTGAACATTTTGCCCACAAACTTCCTGCAACGCACATAAGCCTCAAATCACTAATGGTTATAATAATAGACTTTAGTTTTCAGACTTCTTTGCCCCCTTTTGACACAAATTCAATTTCATACCCGACTGAAGATCCCTCAGGTCTTTAAGGTGCAGCCACTGTGAGGCTTACAACACATCGTTGATGGAGTTTTAACAAACATGGCTGCACCGTGCAGATGATTGGTGGCAAATTCTTGCCTCTGAGAAACAGTTTACTACAAGACTGTCCAGATATGAGAAGGCCTGTGTGGATAAACTGGGTTGGTTTTGAGGCATAAAATTAGAGGTTGTGTGGTAGTGATGTTCCACTTTTGTGTCTGCTGCCCCCTGCTGGAAAACTCAAACATTTCACCAGGCTGGTAAAATGTCTTTTTTTTTTTTTATTCCAACTGTCTTAAAACACAGAATAATATGATCTGATGGAAACGTTCTTTACTCAGTGGCCACCTATCCTTCCTGAATGTTGTTTCTTTGTTTTTCTGCTTCTTTTTTTTTCTTGCAAATCCTTATTTGAAGCCTCACACACTGCAATGTTTTCTGAGGGAAAAACATCACAAGCTCCACATGTTTGGATCTGTCACAGTAATGGCAGCAAACATTGTGTGGTGTGAATAGGCATTAAAATACCTGTCCTCTGTGTGTTTCTTTTGCTGCTGCTGCTGCTCCTTATTCTGGCTTCTCTCTCAACTTCTCTGTCTTTCCTCCCTCCCTACCTCTCTCTGCATCTTTCTCACTCCCCTCCCTCCCCCCCATCCCTCCCTCTGGCTCTTGTCTTGGTTGGCTTTAGTTTGATTGTATTACTCCCCTCATGCCTGTGGCGGAGCCAGGCTGTCCTGCATTGTGGCGTCAAGGTTTGCGCAAAACTGGCATTTCTCTAGTGCCCAAAAAACTTATGGTGAGGCTATTGGTGTGCACCAGATTTATTCTCTCATCCTACATGCACCTGTGCACTGACAGAGTACTAAACACTCACCCACCCTCCACGCCACCTCAGGCCTGATAACGGGTTTTTCCACTAGCCGGGTTAGACTGCATGATCCGAAGCTTCGCCTGCCCTGAGACTAGAAAATAATCACATATATTTAAATTCCTGCCTCCCACAGGCGAAGAATTAGTTTAAAACATACCCACTGTGGAAAAACCCTGAACCGTGAATGAACCCCCTGGTAGCTGACTGTCACTCATCAACCGTACATGGTGTCGTTTCCACTTGTAACCAACAAATGCACTGTCCTAATTCTGCTTTCACCTCGTGTCTGTGTGTTTTGTTTTGCTGCTTGTCGTCAACAAAGTATATGTGGCCCGACCTTTTGTGGAAGAACTATAAACTGGACCCTCTTTCCCCCCCAGGCTGATTGTGGCAGGGAATATATTGTACCTTATCTCTCAGGTGGCATGTCCTTTCCTCTGGGTTTTATCCTTACAAAAACTAAAAATTGCAGCCTTTTTTTTTATCAATTAATCCAAACTGTGTTTGACTAAAAATCTCATCTAACTTTTTAACCTGAGCTCTGTGTTAACTGAGCTGATGCCCTCTTCCTCAGGTCACTCAGCCTGCTGGAAAGGCCACGGCTAAGGTGGAGGAAGAGAGAAAGGACGAGTCTCCGGCATCGTGGCGTTTGGGTTTGAGGAAGACCGGCAGCTACGGAGCGCTAGCAGAGATCACAGCCACCAAGGAAGCTCAGAGGGAGAAGGACACCACCGGGGTGATGCGCTCAGCCTCAAGCCCTCGGCTCTCCTCATCCCTGGACAACAAAGACAAAGAGAAGGTCAGGAGTGAGACGACAGAAGGAAAGTCTGATCTTCAGTCGCACTGTTGATCATCACTAACGCCATGTTCTGCTGTGTGCAGGAAAAGGATAAAGGCACCCGGCTCGCCTACGTTGCCCCAACTATCCCCAGGAGACTGGCCAGTACTTCAGATATTGATGAGAAGGAAAACAGGTGAGTGAGTTCCTTGCACACATGCATCGGCACAAGTGGCTCCTGTTGCTCACGGCTGTGTGTCGCAGGCCGCCCCAATGCTCTGCATGGTGTGTGTATAGCTCTGAGCAGCCGCAGTTAGTGTGTATAAATGGAAACGCACACGTCAGTATCCGTTTGTGGAAGCACAGGGTACTATTGTAGCTTCTGGTTCTCCCAGGGACTCTTCTGCTCTGATACGTAGCGGCTCCTACACCCGGCGGCGCTGGGACGACGACCTGAAGAACAGCGAGGGAAGCGCCTCCACCAACCGAACTCCAAGCTACCAGCGCAGGTTAGGCTCCGCTGCAGTATCAGCCCCCCCTGCAGCCCCCCCCCCTCTTCTCCTCCCCATCAGATCTCTGCTCCATCTGATGTGATGTGATGATCCGTTTTTTTTTGCGGTCGAGATCAGTCACCTGCAGGCCGTTTTTACTGTCAAGTTATATCATCACAGATATGTATGTACATGCTTTCATTTGCAGCTGCTACTGAGAAAGCCATGCAAATCAGCCTCTATCACTGCCAGAGTTGCATGACTGTACCTGTCCTGTCAGGCTGCTGTGCCACTGAGTTTTAGCATTACTCATGTATTTTAACAAGCTTAGATGCTGCTCAGTAAATCGAATAAATTCTCATGGTGTTTCATGGCACAGAACCTAGACACGGACTTATGCTGCATTCACGTCACGTGGGAGAAAACGAAATCATCTCCCATGTAACCTGAATGCATCAGTAGTGTGTTTACAGCCTAAAATATGTATGTTTCTTGTTCTGTATATATGTGCGTGTGTGTGTGTGTGTGCCTGCACCGCTAACATGCCTCTCTTGCCCACCTGCCTGCCGACACGCCAGCACGTCCCACACGCTAGCACTAGGGCGGAGCGGCAGCACGCGGGACGTGCCAGCCAAGTCTTCGTCCACCTCCAGCTTGGACCCTAACACCTGTAATACTAAACCCTGGCAGCCACCCACCTCCCACTACCAGTCTTACAGCATTTACCGCAGGTACACCAGCCTCACCCGGGGCACCGCCGTCTCCACACTCACCTGTCCTCTCTGCTCTGCTGCAGTTGCCCACCATGTGTTCTGTGGTTTTAATATCCAAATGATGATTGTCCTCATCAGTCTGCTTGATGAAGACATTTAATTGTATAGAATCTACAGTTGGACATCCTGTTTCTGGGCTTTTTTTTCGTTTTTTTTGGAGCTGATATGAACTATCCCCATTTCAAGATTGGTTTTGGTTATACTTTATATACAAAGACAAACTTGTGCAATTACCTGAAGTCACACTTGCGTCCCCTTCCCGCTTACCGGTGACTTTTTTCCCCCCCTGCAGCGGCTCTTTCGGCAGACGACATGAGGACTTGAGCTCCTCAACCTCCTCCTCCTCCCCCACGACCACCACCACCTCCTCATCTGTTACCTCACCCACAGGCCATCGCGGCCTGCTTTCCAGCCTGGGCTCCTCCTCCACTCGCACTGGCTCCACCAGTCTCACCAGCAGGTACACGCACACAGTTTCCTGTCCATATCTCCGTTACTGATCCAGTGACGCCAGCTGTGTGTCTAACTCAAACGTCTCTTTAAACAGGTACTGGTCAGAGGAGAGTGCAGAGAGGGAAAAGGAGAAGGAGAAGGAGTCTGCAGCTGTCATCCCAACTATAAACACTGGCTCTACTACGACCACCACATCTACCACTACCACCACCGCCCTATCCACCACTACCATCATCACTGGCACTGTCACTGGCCCCGAAAGACGCAGGTAACACAGAGACAAAGCCTCCTTCAGTCAACCATTTAACCGGATGCATTTCCACTGATGCTGCGGAGAAGCAGTGAGAGTTTCCCTTCATCTCGTCTGTAAAAAAAGAAGCATGTGAGAGTTTTGTCACAGAAAGCAGGCCTGTGCACGTGGGTAGTCGAGTGCATGTCATCTTGTAGCCTGCTGAAATAAGCCACCTGTCGAGCTGGGAGCGGGACTGCTCCAGCGACTTCTCCTTTTAAGGAAGATGGACAGAAACTGTAGGTTTTCCCCAAGGCCAAGACTCCATTCTGCACTGAATGAGTTCATACTGCTTTGTGGCCAACACATTAAAAATAAATCTGAATCCTGTTTTCTCAGAGCCGGTTCTACTGCTTGCAAGCTACCAGTGTCATCTCATGCCAAATTTACACTTATTTTTTTATACGTTATAAGGCGTTTTAACCTTTGTTTGTTAATCTCAGGTCATACCTGACACCAGTGCGGGATGAGGAGTCAGAGTCTCAGAGGAAAGCTCGCTCCAGGCAGGCCCGTCAGTCAAGGAGGTCCACTCAGGTAATTATCAGTGGTTATTAACCAGCTTACCCAGACCTTCACACACTTTTTTTTTGACTTAAATTTTTCCTTTTTTTTTTTTTTTTGTTCTTGCCTCAGGGTGTGACTCTGACTGACCTGCAAGAGGCTGAGAAAACAATCGGCAGGGGTCGCACCCCAAAGACCCGGGAGGAGGAGAAGGAGGAGAAAGAAAAGCAGGATAAGGAGAAGCAGGAGGAGAAGACGGAGACAAGTCTGGACGATTACCGGCCAAAGTACCGCAGCTTCGAAGAGGTACGTATATTTCTCTTAGTTCATAAAAAATAGTTGTACATACAGATACTGTTTGTATTACTTATCATGACTTCTCTCTGCACTCCAGCGTTACCGGCCTACATCTTCCTCCTCCACCTCGGCTCTTTCCACAGTCAGCACTGCCTCCACCCCTTCCTACACTAGCAGCACGTTGTCCTCCAGTTCCAGCTCCCTCAACAGGCCTAACAGTCTGACAGGGATCACCTCCTCCTATAGCCGTTCCTCCCGAGATACAGAAAAGGGTCAGTATCTCACCAACCATGTACAGAAAAAGGGAGGAGCTAACACAGCTGGTGTGTTCACAGGTCCATGTTCACATGGGCAAACTGCCACATGCTGATTAAGAGCACCGAGACAGAAAGGGATTGGGTTGCTTTTTAAATTAAGTAACTCTTCTATTAACGAATAAGTCCATGAAGCTTCCCTGGGGAAAAAAGAAAGCAGCTTTAGTGTGTTCAGCTGACAGAAACAGTGACCACTTTGTTCTGCGACCAAAGCCTCTCTTCTTTTTTTTTTTTTTTTCCTCTCTCTGAACTCGAGCCAAGTTGAGTTGTTGTGATTGTGTCTGCTGCAGTCAAATCATTTCCCTGTTTTAACTTGAATCTTGATAGGATTAACCGGATATTTGCACACTGTTGGTGTCAACACAAAGAGGGTTAAAATGCTCTCAGGTCAAAGACGTGGCAGAGGTCACAACCAGAGTGTAACCATGATGTATGATTTCCCCGCTTTTTCTGTGTTGATTTAAGCTTCATAAAGACAGCAGATTTTCTATATATAGACAATAAAAAAAACGCTAAATAATCTTCCACTTTTTTTATAACAAAGACAATAATATGCTTACTTTCTTCTTGTTGGACAGAAACGGACAAAAGGGAGGAGGAGAAGGAGGGCGAGGACAAATCTCAGCCCCGCTCCATACGGGATCGCAGGCGGCCCCGCGAGAAGAGACGCTCCACCGGGGTCTCCTTCTGGACTCAAGATGTAAGAAACGCTTGTTTAAGTATTCATGGCGTTTCTCGCTGAGGTGCAGCGGTTCATAGACTTGACCTAAAGTGTTCTTCTTTGATCATTTGGATAATGAAAGCCAGAAGCTGTGTGCACCTCTCATACCTGTTGCTTTTTTTTTTTTTTTTTTTTTAATTTCAGGGTGATGAAAATGACCCTGACCAGCAGTCTGACTCAGAGGAGGGCAGCACTAAGGGAGAGCCACAGGTACATGCACACAGAGGGAGAGAGTAGGAGCCATCCAGCCTGGAAGCCTCGACTTCCGTTTGATTTCTCATTCTCATGAGGCCAAGCAGCTCCGCAAAGTCTTTGATATTCACAACTCTGTCTTGCACTGCTAT
>JAVQJX010080295.1:0-12540 GCA_036025115.1 Ambassis agassizii
TTTGTTTATTCCCAGTCTTACTGGGGTGAAGACTTTAGGAATTCAATACTTCATTTGCCATCAGAATATTTTATGTTTAACAACATCAAGTGTTTCCAGAAAGATTAGAGAGCAAAAGAACTACTGGATATGAAAACGAGTCAAACTCAAATTTTAGGTGGCCTCTCTGATCATGTCTGTGCTACCATGGTAATTTCTTTAGCATTTTTTTTTAAATCATTCTTTTTCCTCCCTTGACCTCATTTCATGAGACAACACAACCTCTATGGCAACAACAAAGTCAGGCTAACCCTGCTGCAAGGGAATCACTTCACTCAGGTCACGAAGGTTCAAGGTCGAACCAAGAGGATATTACAAGATGATTGGAATGGGAATGGGGAGGGGGAGGGGGAGGGGGGATTCCTAGGAAAAGTGGATTTAGACAGTGCCACGGCTAAATGACTCATTGCTGCCAGTGGTGGAAGGAAACCTGATTGGTTGCGTTGGGAGTGAAGCAGGAAGAGGGCAAGTCACTGATAAAACTAAAGTTGCAAGGGCCAGTCTAGGCCTGGCAGCTTTCACTAGAAGCTAACCAGGAAATGCTGCCAAAACACAGACACAAAGCCAGTGAAAAGGTAGTGGGCGAGGCAGGGTGTTAAACTCACAAGCTCGCTCATAATTCCAGTGCACATGGTGGCCTAGGAATTCAGATCAGATGTCAATGATAAACTCAGGAGATCTCATTCAGTTACCTGGTGTAACCTGCTACAATAGGAGAAACGGCAACCACCCACAACATGGGCAAAGTTTAATGTGAGGAAGTGAGCAGGGGGGTTTTATGATGTGCAAGGCTTGTGCTGCCAACAGCTGTAAAAGTGAAATCTGTGGCAAGCTCAAAATATTCTACATAACTTGTGACTCAATCAGACCCACTGTATAGCCACAACTAGCATACAACACTGCATTTCATTCCATACACATTTATTTACATTACTGCTTTATTGCCATCCTTCCCACATAAAAGAATCAGAAAAAAAACATAAGTGATAGTCTTAAGGAAGCGGTCAAAAATTGTATTAAATCTGTGATCTGTTTTTATTGAGATGTCTTCAGCAGCTAGACCTTTTCAAATGCCCAAACTTGGCTTATGTTGACAACTTTGCTGTGAAGGCCAAATATCAAGCCAACAGTAAGAAGGACAGCTTGACATCTTTTGTCTTTTCATGTCACTAATAACTTAAAGCCAGTTTGAGATTGTCTAGAGTGGGTAATAAAAAGCACTTTCAGCACTTTCATTTACAGTAAAATATTTGGATATTGTTGATTTAGTGGTTTGACAGCCATCATTCTGCAAGTGTTGTGGTCACTCAATGTGGATGTTATCTATATTCAATACTACATTTTTTAAAACTTTTAACTTTTGCTACATTTTCTTTGAACGAGTGAGTGTTTTGGGACACTGATCTTTCTCAAGCTGCAACGTAAAAACCACAGCCACAGTCCAAGTTCCTTTTAGTTTGAGTAACATGCTCTCACTCTGCCATGCTGCCAACCAGGAAGTGTAACAAAATCTAACACATGGCTTAAGAAACAGCAATACACAGCGCTGTCTAGCAGAACTCAAGCCGGCCACTTGGGCAGTCCGCAGGCCGAATGTGCCCTGGCTGCACCACTCTGAGCATGCGCAGTCCAACAGGGAAGGAGGACTTCCTGTGAGTCTGTGGCAGGCATGTAACAGAACCCGCTCTGTTATCAGATGACCAGCTCTCTGCTTGCTCGATCTCTCTGTCCCTACTGTCTGACCCCCCTCTCCTTCTCTCTCGCTCATCTGTCGCTCTCATCTCATCATTGCTCCATCTCCGTCTCAGACTCTGCACTGCACAGTATCCACCACATCGCCCACTTCCCCTTTCCACTGCTGAGGAGGCAAAGCAGCGCAGACCCACCCACCCACCGTCCTGTTTCTTGTCATCCTTTAAAGCAGCCCACCCATCTCTTGTTTCACAGCACATCAGTTCACTAAATCAACGTGCAGACAGTGTCAGACTGGTCACATATCCCCATCCTGATGAGCTGACCTCTGCTAAACTAAAAGGAGGTTCTGGTGTCTGTACAACAGTGTTTAATTTCCATATAACTACAAATTTTCAACTGATTCATGTTTTCATATTGCTGATAAAAAAGTGTGAAAATTCATGGCTAGCTTTACCCCCAATCTGAAAAACATCCCAGCTTCTCTCCCACTCTAATTTGATCAGGTTGTGTTGGCCTCTCCATAATAAACGTCCCAGAAGAGAACAGAAGAAGCCCCTTTACTCCCCCTAGACTTCAGCACAACAACAGAAAAAAACAACAGAGAGGGGTCTGTCTGTCTAGCCAGGCTGGAAGCTGTGGTATACTAAGCAGCTGACCAGGGGAACCAAACATTAGGGGGAAGTGAAGCTCTATTTACCAAGGAAGAGTCTGATGAAACAATTCCAACTATATGAAGGAGTCATACGAATAAAGATGTGGTATAGGAGCGGCACAGAACTGATGCTAATGGATATACTATAAAACACACCAAAAATATCATTATGTGTGCAACAAGAGATCATTTGACCACATAAATAAAAGTTTCAACAAACAGACTGACAGTTACATGTTATGTATTGTACAAAGCCAGCCAACATTTCACTCTAAAATAAACCCTCAAACTGCCACGGCGACATCACGCAACCTGTCTTCTCAGTCTGTCTGAACCTGCTAGTTTCAGGCCAGAGTGGTGCAGGCACAAACATACAGGAATATCAAACTGTATTCAGCCTCACCGCCAAATTGATGGGTGGTGTCTTGGACCTGCCCACAGCCACTGAAGTCCCCTGCAATTCCCCTGGAGTCTATTGTTGGTAACACAGATGCACACGCATGCGTGCACAAGCCTACACTCTCTCATACAAACACATATGGCGTCCTAGTTTAACCTCTTGGTAGAATTAACTTGAAATAACTATACTTTTCTTCCACTCCCAGCCTTGCTGAAGAAATGGCATAGAGTCTAGCATCAATTTACTACAACTAATATTTTCTATTACACTGAGCTGAATAAAAATGCCATCAACCTTGTTTCCTTTCACCTACGGAGAGACATACCAAACCAAACTTTCCCAGCATATGGGCGTCTACTGTGCTCTTCTTGTACCCTTTCCGTGCCCACACGTTTAAAAAACGGGTTGAACAAGTATGCAAAGCCAAAAAATATGCATCTGGTTATCGAGCATGGCAGTCAGGGTTGCTGTGAAGTTTTCAAACCACGAGCCACAAACAAGCATTACATGTCAGGCGAGATTAGAATCTGCTTTAACAAGATGCTGGTGAGGAAGGGGGGCAGTGGACAGGGAGAAAAAGATGTCATGAGGTTAATGTGAGAAGCTCAGAAAAAAATCAGTCAGCCAGCACATTAAGCTCTCCAGAAGACTGCACAAAGTTATTAGTGCTTAAGTTTTATTTTAAAATTGCATAGACTTAGCTGAGCCAGCTAACCCTCCCAGTGAAATTCAGCTGTCATGGGATGTCACATATTCTCCACTCCAGTAAGAAGAGATGCCACTTACTGAGGATTCTCATATAAACTATTTCTCAACACCCCACCTGTACCCTGTCAGCTATAAGCATGGTCGCTGCCACAGTCTTGCAAACATCTGATGTGGTGGTTTTTGTGGAGTTACTTTAACAACCCTAAAGAAGCAGCAGTGCAGGATGTGCAACTGTCTTCATTTTAATAGCAGCAGTTTAAATATAGCATCAAAGGAAAACATTGAAAAGGATCCTTAACATGACCAAGACATCACAGTGAACTTAAAAGTTGGCATGGCACAAATAAAAACTTAATGCAGTATTCTGTGCAGCACCTAACACTCAGCACTGACCTATTTGCTATTCCCTCCTTTATCTGCAACTGGGTCAAGAACTCTGAACTCTATCAAGCCCCTTCTATCTCACTCTCCTTTAACCAACAACATGCAATGGTATTTATTACATTTGGTTGCCACTCTACTCCTCTCACAGGCACAGGCTGAAGACATGTGCATGTGTATATGTATGCGTTAATGTGGATGTCGTTGTAGTGCTTACCAAATAGGCAGAAAATGTTTCCTCTGCCCTATCTGCCTCCCCTGCCCGCCGGCCAGCTCTGCTGCCTCCGTCTCTGGGCAGGGCTGGAGCATTACCAGACAGGAAACTTGTGAGTGGCCCGAGTCATACAGGCAAGCCCTTGCCTGATCCCACACAAACAGACACCTACCCCCCACCCCCCTCTATTTTCAGCCCACAACTCAGCTCTGCATCCCCTCCTCTCATTGGCTTGACAGCAGCTCACTCACCACACCTCCTTGTTTGGATAGGCTGGCGGCTGTTCCCTTTCCTGGATGGCCAAGGGCAAAGCACTCTGGGATATAGAGTCCTGAAACCTCATTTGACCTGGTTTACAGCCCCTGCTATGGACTACGAGTCCCAGCTCTGCCTGCCCTCACCACCCCCACTATCTCCAAGCCTGCTCTAACGTAAGCACTCAGGGCTGAATTATACACTACAGTATGTTGCTAGCAGGCTGCCAGGTATTAAAGTACAGACCAGCCATCAAACAGGGCAGAGCTGCGTAGGGGAGGAATTCAAAAAAATATTTCAGCCTCCGCTGTCAGAGCAGCAATGAAACATCAGAGGTGGATTCTTTCATCAGGTCTCACTCTGGTAACATTAGAGACACACTTAAAACTCCTGACCTAAATTTTGACTTATTCCTATTCTAAACAGTGTAATGCCACCACAACATGCCCTGCGCACACAGCACACAACTTCCCCTGCATTGAGCGCCTCAATCGCCACTGTCCTGAAAAGTTGTTGCCAATGCTCGTACCTTATCCAATAGAATTATTTTTGGTTCCACGCGATCAGACCCCCCCACCCACCCCCCCCCCCCCAAGTCCAGAAAGAGAGAGAGAGAGAGAACCCCCACCCCACCTCCTCTTCCTCCTCCTCTAAGTGCTTCCACCTGCCTGAAAAGTTAATGCCTTCAACACATCCTATAAACTTTATCTCAAGATTCCCCAGAGGTAAAGAGCAGTACAGAGGAAGTACTTTAGGAGGATTTCAAAAAGAGGAACCTTGACTAGGGACTACTGCGACCCATCTCTCCTATCCGGCCAACCCCCCCACCCTGCTCTCCTTTCTGGCCCCCTCCCTCATTCTTCCCTCTCTCCTCTCCTCCTCTGCCCAGCTCCCCTCTGCTCGACAGGCCCAGGGCAGACAGAGGAGGGATGGCAGGGTGCCTTTAGCTCACCTGCGATGGCCGTGGTGGTGCTTGTTGTGGGTTAGCTCAGCCCTCTCTCCTCTCCTCCTCTTCGGAGCTCTCTCTCTCTCTCCCTCTCACTGTTGTGCAGCTTAAAGCCCCGTATGCGCTAACCAAGCAGCAGCAGATCAACTCAATTCCCTTCCTGGTTTCTGGAGGGCAAAGAGGTCCCTCCCTTTCTCTCTCTCTCTCTCTCTCTCACTCTCTCTCTCTCTTAAAGAAACAGCATTACCCATCTCCCTCCTCCCTCAGTGAGGCAAAAGTAAAGTGGAAATTTATTTGCGCCAAAAAGTGGGCACTTGTCAATGTCATAAACTCAATCAGAGACGACACAAATCATTAACCCATGCCTTCCCACGCTGTGGTTTCACAGAGGCTGTTATCCAGTGTTTCCCCTCTGTACACCAGTCATATATGCAGTTTAAGATTAAACTAAAGAGTTGCAACTCGTGTCTATTCTCACCCGCCTCATTTCTCGGTATTCTTTTTCTATGCGAGTCGAGTCGCACCCACCCATCCTATTGCCTGAGGTCATGGTGTCCCACCCCAAAAGCAAGTCTTGGCACATTCCAGCACATACAGTAGGGGCTGCCAGCAACCCCCTCGAAATACACTCTCTGTGCGTAATACCTGCCAAGCTCCAACAGGTGAGGCATGAGAACACATTGCTAAGTTGAAAAGTCTCTTACCACACTGTGTGGAATGGCAGGTTCCCATGTGTAAATTTACAGTGCGTGCACTTGATGTTGCGCCACATCCAACAGCCCACCTACACACCTCCTCACTAAGTGCAAGCCAGACATTGTGCCATGGAGTGGGATGGAGCCCAAGATGTGTTTTGATGACTGTGTTACACCATACCAACACACCTCTCAGTACACTTAAAGTAGAACAGCCAAAGGAGACATCCTTTACTCTACAAAACAGTGTGTAAACAACCATCTTTTTTACTTTGGCATCACATGTGTCCCACGGTGCAGCAGAGCACAGACAACCACAGGGTTATTAAGAGCCATTAGGAGGCAGAGGGCAGTGACACACTATTTGCCTAGAGGGCACTGTTTAGCAGAACCTATATAAACATATAATGTACTACAGCTTTCAGAAAAAGACATTTGTAGCATGTGGACATGTTGTTGTCATAATATGGAGTAATTTTCAGAGCTAAAAGAAGGGAATGTAGCTGAATACGATGTGGCCTACAAATTAAACAACAGGATGTACATGTTCACATAAAAGCATAATATTTACACATCATCCATTTTACTCAGTTGTGGCCTAATTGCCCACAGTCAAAATGAGCTGTTCTCAGGCCATAGCAGTCTGAGATGATGTCAGACATTTTTATGGCAATGTCGCCTTTTAGTCCAATATAAACTGCTCCTCTCTAATGCCAGACACCCCACATCAAATCTGCTTTTGTCATTACTGTCTGACTGATGCATTTGATTAAAACTACCCAAAGAGGCGGCAGTTTATTTACGCTTTACACTTTTTCAGATTGCCAATTAATTGTCAGTCTTAAAATTACAACCTCGGTAATAATTCGCTTTTATATTTTTGTGTATGCCTACGTTTTCTTTGGTATTAGTTTTGGAGCACGCAGTCATGTAGCCAGTTCATTGTTGATTTTGGTAATTGTAATAATTTCATATCATTTTCGTGTAGCAGTTTGTTTTATGACCATGTTCATTTTATTAGTTTTAACTGGAAATATTTTTTGTTGAGTGGTTAGTTGCTGGTAGCAGGTGTGTTACACCTGCACACAGCGACTTTTTTTTTTTTTACGCCGTAGTACTTCCGGGTGTATGATTTAGCATCGTATCATGTCTAAAGGCTAAACTTTTGAAATAATTAGAAACCTGTTTTAGGTTTAATGAAAAATATGTATAAACGCTTACCTCTGTAAAGTTCTTATACCGTCCACACTCATCTCTTAAACCGGTCGAGTTTCGCTAAACGTTATCAGATTCCGTTGCTAGTTACCCAACGTTTGGAGCCATGTTGGTAAGAACCACGAACACCTGTCAGCCAATGAGCCACGCCACGAGCGTCGCTGCTCTCTTCTTCTTCTACTCTTTTTTTTTAAATGGCTGTCAGTTTGTTGTCATCCCTGTCTAAACTGTACCACAACACTACTACCATGACGTAACCTGAGTTTTGCTTCATGTTACTCTTGTGATATTATTTAATATTTAAAAAAGAAATCTTGGAAAAAAGGACTAGTCCCCTCAATGATTGCATTAGTAGTTCAATGTGCTTTTTGTGCATGATCATTATCAAGTTAAGAAAAACTTACAGTACATTCACAAATAAGTTTTATTTTAATCTTTTTATACATTATAACCATATCCAACACATTTTTATATTATAATAAAATGACTCTTCTCCTTGTCATTTACATAAATCAAAAAATTTGTATATTAAGACTGCAAAATAGTACTCCTGTAATTTTTGTATATAGCTTTGTACACATACAAGTGACGGGGCATCCATTTTGCTCTTAATGAATGCACATTTTTAGGGTGGGAAGGACAAAGGCAGCGGCCATAAGCAGAGAATACAAGTGCTCAAGCAAGACGGCAGGCTAGCAATTAACATCACCACCATGTGATAAACGCAGACCTGGGTTAAAATGTTCACTCAGACTATTTGTTCTTAAGTTGCACTTATTTGTACTTTGACAAAAATTAACTGGGTTAAATCACAAAAAAAACACATTGCTAGAATTATGTCAACCCAAGTCTTTTTCCAAAAGCCTCTAGGTTTGGCTGTGTCCCAAGAGAAAGCTTGGAGGGCCACACAGAGCAGTACGGTAAGAACATAGTCAAATACACTTCAGGGGAAAATACAGACCAACAACAAAGAGGGAAAAAAGTCAAATCAGTCAGCGTGATTGAAATTTCAAAACGACATCGCAGAGATTCAGGATTTTGATAAAAACACCAGCAAATAATCCCCATCATGATCCTGGAAATAAAATACATATACAGTATTAGAAAGATAATAAACCATGCTATATCACCCCATGAATACATTTTGATCATTGTTTTCTCAAAATCAATAACATTCTGGGGTGTATCAGGTCTCATCAAAGCATGCCCCCTCTCCTGTGAGACACGCGGTTTGGAAACAATGTCAACACAATCAGTGTAGGTCACTGAGGAAATGAGAACATTCAAAGTACACCGATATACTGTTCATAAATGTGCATTAAAAAAAAAAGAAGAAAAAAAGCTGTCAAGAAACTTTAGTAGTCATGAGTACCCTCTTTGGTTTGTGACATTGTTCACAAAGTGATCTTTAGACTAATGGCTCAATTGCCAAAAAGAGAAAATGACTCCTTACATGCTTGTCCTGCACTCTACTCACTAATTTGATTATAATATTGGAGGTAACTGCAAAAGAAAAAAAAATTTAGCACAAAATGATCTGAACTCAAATTGCTGCATTCACCTTCAGTAAAACTAATTTAGAAGTAGACCAAATGCTTGGATTTCCTTGTCATTTTCACCCCAAATCTCTACAGCAGGTTATTTATTAAAATACAGTCCCACAAGCCACCAGCTGTTGCCATAGAAAAGATTAATACAGAATACTCAACAATACAAAAGAAGTTTGTCAATGCAAATTCAGCCGACATACTGGCAGCCCTTCAGTGCTTTACATCGTCTGCAGGAAAAACATGAGCTGTAGCTGTTCTGACACTGTCATGGTGAAGGTGGTCTTACAGTACAATGACTCAACGGGCCCTGCTGGTGGTAGAGAAATAGACAAAAGGAGGGAGAAGCCAAATGGTTTTACTTGGAGCAAGATGAAAAAGTGCCAATTTGTGTGTGTGTATTTACAGTATGTGTGTATGCAGAGAGACCCAGAGATGTAATCTGGGCAGTGTGTCTGTGTGTGTGGGATCGGATCACTCAGTGCCACGGGTGGGAGTACTGGGTTGGTTGAGACCCATGGTCCTGCATAACCAGCCGGCAAAGTCCACTTCCTCTACTTCTGATCTCTTGATGAACGTGTGATTCTAAAGGAAAACCAACAGTTTGCATTAGTTGCTGATATAAACTCAGAAAGTAAACATCAGAAAAACATTGAAATGGAGAATGATGAAGTTCAGGTACCCACCATCAGCATCTTCAGATCTGCCCTCTCAGCTGGATTTTTAATCAAACTACAGACACATAGAATGGGAAGATTTACTAACACAAACAAACAAACCCTGCATAAAACATCTTGCTTTTTTTTAGATCAAAATATGAGCTGAAAATTCCTCCCTCTATCCTGTCCAAAAGTTGAAACAAAGAAAAATTCTGGAGAAGATACTAAGTACTGAAGTACTAAACTCCTTGTACATGTATGTGCAGTATCTGCAGACTGTGTCCATACTTTGCCTGTGACTCACCATTTTGTTACAAAGTCCTGAAAGTCGCTGGTGAAGACACCAAGCGGCAGTTTAGGTGCCGGCTGAGGGGGAAAAAAAAAAAATTCAAAGACCATAACTTAAATAAATAATGTGTTTGTTCTTAGAAATCACTTGCTTCTCTAACCTCATTCACAATGTAGTCCAAAAGTTCAAAGATGGCCATGGCAGGTCGACTGTCCATCCCATGTCCTGCAGAGAAGATGTACATCATGTAATTCTTATTGCAAAATAATTTTCAATCATGTTTTGGATTTCTGTATTTCATACCGCTCACAGGCCTGCCTGGTGGTCTAGGCCTCTGCATGTTGGTGTGAGGTTCTCCCTCTGCCCCGTCCATAACGGCCCGTCCGAAGATGGCCTCCAGCTCTTTGGCGTCTGGTGGGGGGATGGGGTACCGGCCAATCGCCAATTCCACCAGGGACAGACCCATGCTCCACACGTCAGACTGAACCGAGTAGTGAGTGCCCTGCAGTCTCTCCGGCTGTTAAGAAACACACAATCTACGTCACTGGGAGCAGGTAGAGCCAAGATACCACGCAGGAGAAAGGGTTGGGCAGAGGGCTGGGAAGGGAAGGCACAGGAAATGGAGGAGTGGGCAGGGGGGCTGAGTAGAGGAACAAAGAAGGGGAGGGAGAGAGGTGTTATGGCAAGGAGAGGTGGGGTGTGGTTAGGGCAGGATGACAGAGGATCTGCCAGAGTGTCTGGCAGGAAGTCAACAGCAGCTTTGGACTGTTTTAGGTAGAATGTGTGCTAGGACAGGTGTGTGCATTACTCATTGCAATCAATGGGCAACTGTGTCTGCACCAGTGGGGTTTTGTGGGTAAAGGAGGAGAATAGAATGGGACAGAGCAGCAGCACTGCACCCTCCAGGTATCTACAAGAGGGGAAAGAAGGACGAGAAAGAGCGAGCACAGTTGCCTTCTTCATTGCCAAAGTACCCTTTCCTAGGCACAGCCCTCAGTTCTTGGCAGTGGAGTGAGGGAGGGCCAGAGGAAAGGGAGGCAGAGGGTGGGACCACTGAAAAAGGGCCATGTGAAAAAGTGGAGAAGGAAAGTGGGGATAGGGCCAGAGGAAAAGGGGTGGGGGCACTGGCGTGCAGAACTGACTCACCGACATGTAGGAGCGTGTTCCAACAAAGGAGTTGGCCATGGAATCTATGAGCTGGCCGCTCACACCAAAGTCGCACAGCTTGATCTCCCCGCGAGAGTTGACCAGGATGTTGGAGGGCTTAACGTCTGTATAACAAACATATGTAGATTACATTTTCAGAAAGACACTGTAGCTCACATGTAATTCACACCTAGCTACATATATAGTTTAGTAGAGGACCGCAGCTAGTGTCAGGAGTGTGTCTGGTGCTTTCGGTATGAAGGTTGGAGTGAGAGCTCTAATTGAATTGGAATGTTTTTGCAGTGCCATCCATCAGACAGTATGATGGCTTTACAGTTCATTGAATGTGCAAATAGCCTATACTGCACACAAGTGACGTGCACTTCACTGCTTCACTCTAGAATTACATACATTGCAAAAGGACAGTGCTGGGATTTCTTAAGAGTCGGTTTCTACTACCTGAGGCGTCATGCTGGCACTAAAAAAAACCTTAACAGACTGAACTGACTGACAGATAGAAGGTGAATCTGTGCTTGCTCAACCATGGAAAGACAACCAATTTCAAGTTATCTTCACCAGCTCATTTTTTAATAACACCATATACAACACATTATTTACTTCAACTCATTCTGCTGCCAAAAATATGAGTGAAACAATTCAATATGGACCAATCACAACTGTGGAAGCTGCCAGAATTTTGCTATAAGTTGTAAGTAGCCACCAGTCACATGACCACCAAGCCCCTAGTTGCTTTCTAACAAAATGGTCAATCAAGATGGCTGTGAGCAATTGCGTATGCTGAAATTACACTGCTTGTTTGCCGTTATGTTTAACTGAACATGTAAGCACTTGTCTGCACTTAATCTGTTGTGGCCACTCTTTGTCTTTAAAACATTGATAGCACTTCAGTCCATCAAAATGCTAAAACTACTGTCTACAGCAAGGGCTGCGAGTGGCATGAAAAGTTTCCCTCAGCTATTGCAAAGCCCGCCCTAAACAAGCCCAGTCCTCCACATACCCAGCTCATTCCTGAAAAACATCCTGCAAAATAATGGTGTAAGACTGAGCCCTGCAATCTGCCCTCTGTGGTGTGTGACCCTCCTCCCTCCCACCGGCCAAGGACATGTGAGAAGTGACTGAGAAGAAGGAGATGGCATGAAAGAGCAAGAGGACGATGGCGGGAGACATGGAGGGAGGGGTCAGCAGGGCGCGGCAGCTCTATAATCACATCTGAGAGGCTGTAATTACCGCCTGAGCTCACAGACAACTCCGTCCTAAAGTACCACCGACCCTGTAGCACAGTGAACCTACACCACCCGACACTGTGCTTGTCTGAGTACTCCCTTCACTAGAACTGTTCACAACAACAGCACACCCACGATCACACACTGCCTTGACTTTGGTGTGACTTGTGATTTTGTTTGAATTCTAAGATAACAGATTTCCACCAAGTCTGTTTTTGTCTCCATGCTACAAATTTCTATGATCAGAAACTCGTGACATTCCCAAATAATAGCTCACTTTGTGGTTAGTGTGCTAAAGTTCTTAAGAATTTGATGCAGTGCATATGGAGGAAAAAGCATGAAGACAATTAATACAAAATGTGAATGCACAAGTACAGGGACTACTGGAGCCGGTCAAGTTAATGAGGCACACTTGAAGTGGCTATGCTAAAAATGTTCAGACATTTGGGAATAAC
>JAVQJX010080397.1:0-10227 GCA_036025115.1 Ambassis agassizii
TCTGGGACTTGTGGGACTGGGATTCCTGATCCCTTTGTAATCCAGTGTATAGGATTTTAGTGGAATATGTAAAATCCTCTTCCTCCTATCTCAGTGTAATCTCTTCCTGGCTTCTTCCTGCTCTCTTTCTTTGCAACCATCAGCAGATCAGGAGAAAGCTATTCATTACCACTGTTGAGTCCTCTCAGAGCTGATTCTCAGATCATATTTCAAACTCATAACAACTCTCAGGGAGAATAATACGACTGTTGCGAGGAAATGAAGACTTGAAATATGGGAAACGCAATCTGCACGTCCCCCCTGTCATCACTTTCTCACACATTTCCACGGCGACGGGGAAAGAGCGATGCGGTGAACGTCTTGAACTCCTCCTGACATCTGACGATAAGGGACTCTCCCCTGTTTGCATATACGATGCTGACAATGACTTTCATGCTGAGATTAGGTGTAAATGTATGCATAAGGATTTTCTGTCCGTCTCCTCCATTTTGAATTTTCCTTCAGTTTTGATGAAGTTTGCCACAGAGGACGGATGCAGTCGTTACCAGAGAGTGTACTATATCTGTCACGCATACACACCTTCACATCTAAATCAATATGTAGTATTTGTACGCTGTAACATTAAGTCATTCATCATAGGTGCGGGCATGCAGGGAAACTGCTGAGCTGAAGGTTTGAGGCTCTTCAGGGACCTTGACCAATCGGAACAGATCAAGACAAATTGAGCATATCATGTGAAACTGCTAACTACATTTATAGCTGTGGTTTTTATGACTTTTGCTGCCTCTTATTGGATGCTGACCCACTGCTTCATGTCCAGAGGGGAGAAATGTGCAGGCAAACAGGCGAGTAATGGTTCCTGCTCTCCCATGGGAACAGCTTGACATGGACAGAGGTCAACGACCTCCATCACAACCGTATCGATGCTCTCATCTTCCCCTCTCTCTTTTATCAAAACTGCAGAACAGACAGGCTGCCTGAAGAGGAGATGAAATGATCTAGTGGAAAGGAGATGAAGATAAGGAGTGGGAGAGTGAAGCAGAGCAGGAGATGACAGGATTCAGCCGCTCGTCTCTTTTTTTTTCTTCCCCATGTTAATTACAGCATTTGTCCTCCTCTGGGATGGGGGACGCACGCTCGCTGCAACACACGCGTGAATCATAGTTTGATGTCTCGGATTTAAAAAAAAAAAAAGATTTTCATCAACAAAGAGCTGCTGTTCACTGTGCGCTGTTATGCCTTTGATGTACTGTCGTTAACATGAATAGGGAGGAGAGGAGTGCACACAAAGAGCCAAGAAGTGGGAGAGGTGTAAAACAAGGCCTTCTTCATAATCCATCACATCGGCCTACGCTTTCCTAAAGTCTGAATCTGCATGAATTCTAATAAAGTAATAAACTTCATTTGTATTACTTTTTTATATTATGTGCAAACAGGATATTAAATTTTCCACCTGATTTATTACAAGAGCCTTGTGGGAATAAAATATTATGTATTTGGCATAATCTTCTGTGTAATCCAAATATTATTTTGTAAAGGAACAAGGTCTTCTTCTTCTTCACCAAAGTATGAATAGTGCTGCACATTAACATTCAATTCTGTTAAAGGCAAATTCTACATATGTGTGTAACAACAGACCTGAAAGGAAGGAAGGAAGGGAGGGAGGGAGGAAGGAAGGAAAGAAGGAAGGAAGATCATTTACCATCATCACCACTTCTTTGCAGCACTGATTGTTTAATAATGCCTGGATTGTCCCAGATACATACTATATTATTGCATATGAAATATATATATGTTTTATACATGATTTGTGAAGTTCATTTATTTAGAGACAAATAGAATTCAAATATGAAGCGAAGCCACAAGTCAAAATGTTGTTTGTTGATGTGAATGAATCATTTGCTTCAGTCAATCAGATTGATCAGTTATGGATCAGTTCAGCAGCACAAACATGCTCAAATCCGGAATGTTTCTGTGTTTAGTAACATGAAGAACCATGTTTAAATGTGAGACCTCTGTGGGAAAGGCCCTTCCTTCCACCTCTTCACCTCTGTTGATTTATCATGGATGGGCCCTCTGACCTTTTATCTTCAATAACAGAGCTTACTGAGGGGGCAGCAGACTGTGAAGTGTGACATTCACAGACGTCACTGTGACTGATTTTTTGTCATGTGTTTGTGGTGTGGTGGACATACGGTACATGTGCTTCTGTGTGTTGGTATCAGATAAAAAAGATTGGTTTCCTCCCATGTTCCTGCAGCAAGCTGTGTGCATGATGAATCGCCCACTTGGAGACATGTTTAAAAACCGGCTTCAAAGAGGAGCGCATACACAAACCTGTTTAGTCAAGCCACGGTCTAGGTGGTGGTCCTCGGCTTGTTTTGTGCCCCCCCCCTCAGCCTGGTGTGCTGCGTCACTGAAAGGACACGTTTGTTTAGAGCGGCAGAGATGCAGGCCACACAGTACAATCAGTTTAGATTCCATAAGAAAACAGGGGCACTGCCCTGCAGGGGAATCCAGACCTGGAGGAAAAATAATCAAGAGGCGTAAGAAAACATTCCTGCCCTTCAGATGCGGAGCCTCGGGCTGGCCCCAGGCCGCTCTCGCACTCCTTTCATTCCTCCTCATCAGCCTCCTCATGCCTTCATCACAGTGAATATGAAATATGCTTCAGATGAATGATTGCAGACTGGCATATTGAACACTCAATATCTGTAATATCCTTCGATATCATTATTTTCCACCATGCCTTCACGGAGTAATCTGTGGAGGCACTCGGATAGGAGAAAAAGATAGAGTCAATAAAGAGATGAGTATGATAATAAAGGCTGAGATTAATAACTCCTCCCTCTCTCCCTCTCTCTCTCTGCCTGTCTTCATCTGTCCCTCTGATTTGGTTCAGCTTCATTCATTCTGCAGAGCTTCTGGGAGCTTTTTCTTTCACTGCCATGTCAGAGGGATGCAGGTGGCCACTTACTGTAATGTTTCCTTTGTGACATAACCCTAACCAGCAGAACATGTGGCCATGGCTCAGTGGTATCGTGGGTTGGTGGTGCGAATCCAACTCTTCCCTAGTCATGGCTTTTGTGTCCTTGGGCAAGGCACTTCACCCACATTGCCTCCAGTATATGGATGCGTAAAACTGTATTGGCGGTGGTCAGAGAGGCCGTAGGCTCACACTGACAGCCACGTCTCCACATGTGATTCATGTGCACTGTATAATGCATTATTATTATCATTAGCTCCCCCATTCTAATTATCCTACACCTTACACATGTTATTATCATTACTATTTAATCAGGGAATCAAACCATTCAAAACTAAAAATATAAAGTTTTATTGTGATAAAATAATCTACACAACAGTGATGTTTTTTTAGTCTTAAATGTGTGTGTGTGATGGTGGCAGCCAGGAGACACTCTGGACTGCTGTGATAGCTGATATGCGTTTTTCACTGTTACTGTATGTTTTTTTGAGCTCCCATCTGATCCTGTTCTCACCCTTTTTCCTCCAGCCGGAGTTGTCAGGAGCTGCCATCCTCCATCAGGCCCGGAGGGACCAGGTTGTGGATGCCTGTCGAGTCTACAGCGCGTCCAGTCGTAAACGGAGAGTCCTGACTCCCGGTGACCTCAAACACCTCGTAGTGGACGAGGACCATGAGCTCATCTACTGCTACGTCCCAAAGGTGGCTTGCACCAACTGGAAGCGCGTCATGATGGTGCTCACAGGACGCGGCAAATACAGGTGAGTCTAACAGGCGGCAAATGAACCAGTTCTGTACCGTGCAGGTCTTTCTCACCGCTTTCTCCTCCACAGTGACCCGATGGAGATCCCTTCCAATGAAGCCCACGTTCCCGCCAACCTGAAGACGCTGAATCAGTACAGCATCGCTGAGATCAACCACCGCCTCAAGAACTACCTCAAGTTCCTCTTCGTCCGTGAGCCCTTTGAGCGGCTGGTCTCTGCGTACCGCAATAAGTTTACCCTCAAGTACAACTCGTCCTTCCACAAGCGTTTCGGCACCCGCATTGTTAGACGTTATCGCAAGAACGCCACGCAGGACGCCTTGCTCAACGGGGCTGATGTCAAATTCAAAGAATTCGCCGAGTACCTGGTGGACCCGGCCACACAGCGCGACGGCCCGCTCAACGAGCACTGGCAGACCGTGTACCAGCTCTGTCACCCGTGTCACATCCACTACGACATGGTGGGAAAGTACGAAACGCTGGAGGAGGACGCCAACTACGTGCTGCGACTGGTGGGCGTCAGCGACTCCCTGCGCTTCCCAAGCTACGCCAAGTCCACCCGCACCACAGACGCCATGACGGCTCAGTTCTTCAGCAATATCAGCACTCAGCAGCAGATTCAGCTCTACCAGCTTTACAAGATGGACTTCCTCATGTTTAACTACTCCATACCCAGCTACCTGCGGCTGGACTAACGGAGGACAGAGAGCTGGGACTCTGAGAGCGGCTGCCTCCTTTGATGGGAGGCAACAAAAAGGGCGGGAATTCTTTGGACGCAAACTTGATAATTTAAAAAAAAAGGTGCTGAAAGATTACGTGCTTGACTGGACATGTGTTGAAAGATAAACAGTCAGATAGTGCTGATTGGATGAGAGCTGAAAGGACCAAACGCATGCAAAGACTGATCGAGGTGTGGGTGAAGCAGGTCTTCAAGGTGTTTAAAAAAAAATTTAAAAAAAAGAGGGAGCTTATTGTGAGAGGACGGACAACAAGAGTGATTCTCCTGATGATGCTCCCCATGTTTAAACAAAACTGCTGACAAATTAGGCTGCTTCTGGATTCTGCAAAGCAAACAGCGGCCTCGCACGCGCCCTGATCCCCCAATGCATCGTGGGAGCTAAGCTTATCTCCCCTCCTTCTCCCCCTCTGATCAATAGAAAAAACTCCGTCAAATTGTAAAACACGGTTCATGTCCTTCGCCGCGCTGTCAGTGTGGTGAGTTAGCGCCCATTACCCTCGCCCTCATTAGATTCATACATTTCGGAGGGGGAATCGCCTCATTACGGCGTCAAGGATGCCCTCTGAGTGATGGCTACTGGTTTCACTCTCAGCATGGCGGCGTAGCCTTCAGTCAACGGTTTTAACAGTTTTTTTTATCATTGTGATGTTGGCAGAAGGGAAGCGCCTCCGAGGACTCCAGAGAAGTGCTTAATAAATCATCGCCTGTAACACCAAACATCCTTAAACTCTACAGGACGTGCTGATCAGAAAGGTACGGAGGAAAGAGGAAGCCAAGGGTTAAAAGGACCTGGATCTCACAGGGCCACGCCCACACGGCTCCAATGACCAAACCAATAAATGATCCTCTTCATGTTTATTTTTATTGTCTTATGAATCATTGCTGCGAGCAGCAATAACAAAACATATTATTTAATTTGCTTTAGTGGTTAAACTTAAGACAGAGAAAGATTTAATTTTTAAAGTGTTGTCATGCTGATTTTCTCACAGTTTGCCTCTCTTACATTACTGCTTTGTCATTTTCTGAAGAGTGTGTAGAACACTCCAGCTCCGTGGCTTTGTCCTTCTGTGCCAGAGATTTATGACTTATTTCCCATTTCCTGTTGTCAAATATTTGGTGCCAAAATGGCTGAAAGCCTCAGAGATCCACAGTCGGTCGGTGTTCATTATTGCTGTTACACACACACACACACACACACACACAGACAGCTCTCACCGTTTCAATTGCCATCTCTATAGCCAGGTTGTCTTCTGTGTTGGGACACTTGAGAAAGTGCTTCAGCGCCTGAGCAGAAGGAAAAAAAATTAACCTGAATTTAATAATGTTCTAAAAAAAATGACAAATGAGGAAACAAATGAGGAAGTCATGGCTCTTACTCTGCTGTACTGCCCACACTTCTGGAAAAACTTTCCAGCTTGCAGGTGTTTCTTCTCTCCTTCAAAGTACAGAGCGATGCTCTGATAGTCCTCCTGTGTGGCCTCAGGGCCTGATGAACACAAATCACCAGTATTGAAATTACAGATAATGAATATTAAAGTTCATTCAATAAAGAATATCCACATGTTCTGTACACACACACACACACACACACACACACACTGACCAATGATGTCTGCATAGACCTCCATCTGTCCATGCTGCTGAGCCAGCTGGAAGGCTTCATCGTTACACTGAGACAGAACCAGGAAGTGGATGGCTGAGCCATAGTCGTTCAGTCGCAGGAAGAACCTGACACACACAAACACACACACACACACACACACACACACACATGAACACATACTACTACAGAAATTAGTCAAACAAAAACTTCAGTGTAATTTGTTTGGAAAGAGTAAATGGTTAGACCTGCCTTCTTCATGAATTACAGACAATGTAGAGACTATTAGACTAAACTAGACTATACTACTAACAACAAAGAGATACAGACAGATATTTAAGTCAGACAGAGATGTTATGGCTTAGATTGGAGGAGCATCGTTCTCTTACCTGGCAACCATCTTTGCTCCATCGATGCTCTGCGTCTCCCTGACGATGCGCACAGCATCCTCAGGGTTGTTAAGGTGATCCAGCAGCACACGGATCACGTTGTCCCAGTCTTTGGCGCTCTCATATGCCTGTGCTGCGTCCTTATACCTGGCGCACACAGTCCAATTTACATTTGACTCCCATTTCAGTGATTAGTTTCATCTACAAAAGAGGCAGAGATTAAGTACATACTTGCCGTCGGCTTCCTTGGCCTTTGCATACTGCAGGTGAATCTTGGGTGAGGAGACGTTTGGGAGCAACTCCCCCACCTTCGCCCTGTAGTAAAATAAAGCAACAATCAGATAAAGGGAGGTCTCAGAGTTGCTGAGTGTTGATATTTGTCTCACCAGTTCTTGCAGCGAATGTAGACAGATGCAGCTTTGTCATAATACTGGCCTTTTTCATAGAGCTGAGCGGCTTCAGAAAATTGCTGCAATAAAGAAAAACAGATTAAGGTATCTGTAATCTGTTACTAAACAGTTACATGGGAGAATCTCTACCTTCATGCTCTCCAGTATGGCTCCACATTCCTTCTTGAGGATCCTGCTTGGATGCTGAATAGCCTGAGCAGCTCCTCTCCTGATGTCGCCCATCCTGATGGACATCCTGGCCACACCTGCTTGGCACGCCTCATCGTGGTCCTGGAACTGCACGCACAGAGGAAGAATGAGGATGATGAGAACAGACATGGACACATTCACCTGAGGCTTCAAACAACACTTACTTGGTTATTGTGGGTCATGCCTTTTTCATAGTGTGCCAATGCATTGACATAGTCGCCACTACAAAACAGAGAGAAAGAGGTTTAGTGTCGTCGCATCACATGCATGCATGTGTGTCATCACTCACATAAACTCCAGATGGACCGCATATTCTTTGGATATAAAGGGGATCTGGTCGTCTGCTAGCCTCTTGGCTAACATGAGAGCGCTGTCCCAGTGCAGCAGTTCTCTTCTCATCTAATATACATACAAACAATATTGTATTAAAAAAAAGCAACATAACTGAAATGATAAAATACAAGCAGATAACCTTGCTCTTTTACACAGACACACAAACAGACCTCCAGAGCAGCGATTGGGCAACTTGAGGACAGATAAAGGTCTTGGGCCAGGTTGTAGTCACCCAGAAACATGGCCAAATGACCCGCAAGCAGATTCATGTCCTCTATACCCTGGGAAAACAGAAAGAAAGACAAAGGAAAATGTGACGTGCTATTTTTGTACAAACACACAGTGGAGCATCATGATGACTAATGCGTACCTGAACGGACTGCAGTGATAGGACCATGCCCACATTGCCGCTCATGCGGTAGACCTGGATGGCCAGCTCGACTTCCATGTGGATGAGACAGGCTTTGCCTAACTCTGCCCAGTCTGCACCACTGCCAGTAGACTTACACAGATCCCATGCCTCATGAAAACTGGAGAGAGGACAACATCACTTTAAATCACTCATTGACTGTGTCATAAAAAACTCTCTAAAGGCCAAACAAAAGCACACAGACACTGCAGCAATGGCAGCATGGCTGACCTTTTCAGCATGAGAGCCTGAGAGAGCTGCTGGCTGAACTCTGCCGACGAGTCTGTAGCAGATGTGCCAGTCGAGCGCTTGAGGAAGGAGTGTGTGCTCAGAACCACTTCGCTGGTCTTCCCACTTGCCGTCTGACAAGTCAGCTCACCATTGTACAGGAGCAACGGCTTCTGGGAGTAGAGGAGTGGAGTGAACCCCACCAACACCACCTGTGGACCTGAGAAAGGTGGATCTTCATTTTAAGACGGACGGCTATTGTCTGTTAACGGTGATTGTGTAGCCGTCTTCATACCATATATGGTTGTTTTGTGCAATGCGTAGGTGTACACTTTGTCATCGTCATAAGCTACAAACACTCCTCTGTCTGCGTGCCAGTTGTCCCACAGCACTCCTGTGATGGTGGGAGAGAAGTTGGGGAGCTCAAAGCAGGAGTCTGTTGCCTGGATTGAACACACACACAAATGCACTCTTTGAGACATACACACTTCACTTCTTTAGAATCCAAACTACTTCTGTCACTGTCTGTGTGCCACTTTTTTGTATATAAATAAACTTTATTACTCCACACGTTTTTTTTTTTTACATATACTTTAACGTGTGCATGTATGTACTGACATTTGCAGGGGAGTACAGGAAGCCGCCATTCTTGTCATCAATGAACACCAGCCGTGTGCCACTGAAGTCCGGAAACACTTTCCTTACACCAACTGAGTGACTGTAGGAGCTCACAGTCTCCCAGTCCTCCACTAAGACACACACCACACTGCCTGACTGAGAGGAAAGAAGAGTTCCGTTAGTGGGACAAAAATAAATCGGGCTGTGAATGATGACATGTGCTGAGCCTTACATCAGTGCCATAGTAGAGGAAGTCAGCAGTGAGTGCGTGGCAAAGGATCCGACCTTTCCTGTCATCTTCTGGAAAAAGCTTCATCTGCTTCCTCTCTTCCTGATCTCTGCCTTCAATCTAAACCACAACACAGACTTTAGTCTATTTATGCCTTTAACAGAGAAGCCTGTTTAGTGACTGGTTACTGGACCTACCATGTGCAGCTGCACTTTTCCCTCAAATAATGCTGCTGCGTAGTCTGCATTAAGGCACATGCTGGCTATTGTCCCCAAATACTCAATGTCCTTCAGCTTGTTAAAACCTGAGTGACACGTAAAAACATTCACCAACTTTGAGGCGACTCAATAACTCACAAATGTCATCTAATATTTGTTTCACACACACACCAGGTTCTTGGTCTACCAGAGCATAAAACCAGGCTCTGTTGTTCATCCCCACAGCCACATGGTACGGCCCCACTGCGATGAAGGTGGGCTCCACCTCCACTTCTATGGTGACAGGACTCTCCTGAAAGCAAACACACAGTAACTGGATACTCTGACACGGATCTAAAGTGTTCCTGTTGTATTCCTTAAGATCTCACCCCTTCCACCTGGTTGGACACGGTCACCTCCAGTAGGGAAGTGAGGTAGGCCAGTCGCGTACCAAAACTGTCGCCAAGGATAGGCAGCTTGGTCAGAAATACGTGAAGCGTCCCTTTTTGTGTAGAGACTGCCAGCAGCTGGCCATCATCTGTCCAGCTCAGCTGGTCCAGTCCTGCAAGAGGAGCGATGGAGGAGTGGGTGATGTATCCAACCAATCATAACTGTTAGGCTAAAAAAAAGAGTGCCGTCTCACCTTTAGTCTCATCATCCAGTTGAACTATACTGCTTATATCTTTCAGATCAGACAGCTCGTGGATTTTTATACTGCAATTAACATACACGTTAAAATTTTTACTTAAAAAAAAAAAATCTGAAAGGTGGTGCTATTAGAATAAAAGTGTGTGTACCAGTTATCACCACAGGAAGCAGCCTTGTTTAACGCTGGTGAGATGGCCACACTGTTGAGACTATCTTTGTGGTTGTGAGCCTGATAGAGCTCGTGTCCGATCTCCCTGATGTGAGTAGAAATCACCACAAAGTATCCATTGGAAAAGCCTATGAGTATATACCCATCACCATACCTAGACAGAGAGAGAGAGCAAGGACTTTAGTATGTCAGTCAAGATTCAATACCAGTGTAATGTGTGTGTGTGTGTGTGTGTGTGTGTGTGTGTGTGTGTGTGTGTGTGTGTGTGTGTGTGTGTGTGTGTGTGAAGAAACAGCGCTATCACACAATATAAAAATAGAGAG
>JAVQJX010080409.1:0-10975 GCA_036025115.1 Ambassis agassizii
TCCATCTCCATACATCCCTTTGTGGCCTTTGTGGAGTAAATTTCTTTTCTGTTTTTTTATCTATTCAAATTTGACAAGACAGATTGACTAATCTGCAGTGCTTTCTGAGAAAAGTAGAACTACCTGTTTGGCCCTGTTACTGTATGACACACTTAATGGGGTCATTCTAAAAGCATGAGCCATTCAAAAATCTGATTCTGATAACCTGACATAAATGCAATATGTATTTTTATTTTTACTCTGGCATTAAACTACAGTTAACTGGGGATATGAGTGTAATAATCATAGATAATACATGACCTGCAACCTTTAACAACTGTAGTGTCACTTTCCATTTCAAATTGGCCTCTTATTATTTTGGTCTTGAGTGACAGAAACTATTGAAACACCAGTCTAAACTAAACTAGGCCACTTTTTGATCCCATAGGACGAGTGTAGAAGGAACAAACAGGTTTATCACAAACAACACACTGAGTCATTCTATCAGCAAATCTGACACCCTTGACCTTATAGCCAAACAAATATACACAAGCTCTATAAGATACGATCTTTAGGAGACTCTGATACACACTTGGGAGCTCGATGATCCCTGCTGAAACTCACAGGTCACACCTAACACCACAGCATGTGACCTGGAACCACAGAGAGGTCTCCACCCACCAGGAAATAAAAGGTGAGCAGGAGCCTCATGTACAAGTGATCATCGTGAACTCACCTGCAAGATCACCAGGTGCTCCATTTTTATACATGAAATATCTGTTTTTATTTTTTTATTTTTTGCTTTTTTAAATCAGTATTAGGACACTTTTCTTAAGTGGATATAGCCAACGGAGAGAGAAGATTCTCCCAGTACTGGAGTGAGTCGTGTTATAGTAATTAGTATGCAAGACATTCTTGGAACTAAATGGTTTAATTCCCAGTTTAATCTAAATTGAAATCAGGTCAAAGCTTTGTAAAACTCCACAAGATATTGTTCACAATCTTAATCAAAGTTCATTTTTGTTAATGCTGATTAAAGCATTTTTTCTTGATATTTTGTATTTCTGTAGACCTTTTTATATTTCTCTTATAGGCCATACATTTGATGTCTCACAGTGTGGTGGCTGCAGCTGTTTACTTGTGTTGTGAAATGAGAGCTGTAGCCTGCACTCTGTTTGTCTTGGGTCTGCTGTGGGACAGTGTGAGAGCAGAGATCAGTGTCAGCAGCTTACAAGCAGCAGCAGGTAAACTAATTTATTTGCTCATCTAATATACTCAAAAACAGCTGATGTGTCCAATGGTGCAGAAAAGGAGAAGTATCATGTTATACTTCTTCATACACACATGCCATTGTTTTCACTAACTCAGCACAGGCTTTCATCTCTTTAAGCTTTGCTGTGTAACCGTGTTGGTGATTATTTAAAAAGCCAGCAGCTGATTTTTCAGTAGACATATTCTTTTCCTTTTTTTCTTTTTTTTTTAACATTTGTAGTTGCGGTGGAGGGAACGCTGCAGTGTGAAAAGTGGGACTGTGAATGTGCATTCACGCGCCAGAGGGGCTGCTGCTGTGCAGCCCACGAGCTCCAAGAGGTGGACAATCAAATCTATATGAAGATGATGGAGCTGTCCAACAGCATGTCCCAGCTGAAGGATGGCCTCCTGGAAGTTATAGGTAGAAAGAAAAGTCCATGTTTATTTTATTATTTTTGATTCTAACAGACATTGTGCTGTTTTAGTGTCATTCATATGAATGTGTTTTCTCTGTTTATCTCAGGAGAGACCAGAATTGCCTTCACAGCCTCCATGAGCCAAAGAACAAGCTGTTTTGGACCTTTTACCAGACACACACCTATTCCTTATGATATAATTTCTCTCAACCATGGAAGTGGATACAACCCTACCCTGGGTAACTGCTTTTACATTTGTGGACATTTAATTGTGTGTACATGTTATATAGACACTTGTTTAAACTAGGTGACGGAAAGTTCTGGTTGTGAGAATAAATTCACTGTTATCCTTCTAGGTACATTCACAGCACCTCGTTCTGGGCTTTACTCCTTCTCCTTCACGGTCTACTCCAAAGTGAGCAGGGCAGGTGAGAGGATGTACTACAAGGTACACCTCATGAAAAATGGAGAATTGATTGCTTCAGCCTGGGAGGACAACAGAGAGGATTCAGAAGATAGCAGCTCTCAGACAGTGTTGCTGTCACTGCAGCAGGGGGGTCAGGTATATGTGGAGTTGGTGAACGGCAGGGAGTTATGTGGGGATATGATGGGCCTAAACTCCTTCTCAGGCTCCTTGATTTATCCCACACTGACCTAATGCTGGTTTATAGGATTGTGAGCTAATATTTGCAACATGCAACAGGTTCATACTTCTGTCTTGTATGAATGAAACAGTATACGATTTGGACTTTAATAAAAATATAATCAAATGCGTTTTTGAAACTTTATTTATGTGGGTTAAAATGTTATGTCTGTCAGACGACACATTTGTCACACACAACCAGCATCAAATACCACCGCTGTCACTCAGCTAAAGAGTGGAGAATCTAAAGAGTTTGTTACATCCTCAGCCAGCAGCTATTTATTCAGTATAGGTCGTTCACCAGGCATTGAAAAAATGAATGAATGAAAACAAATGTACTATTTTCCAACACTGCAAACACCAAGTACTTTTGTAAATATAATACTAGTTTTAAATACTAGGAGTATTATATTTGTACATGATAGACATCTGACTTTACCATGTAAAGGGGGAAAATTGTGGTTTAAGGTCTTGTTATTAGTAGCTAAAATGTTATAGAAAACAAGTGCGTTTACAATTCAAGTCCAGCAGATGGCAGCATTGTCCAAAGAATTTGGCATACAACGTTGTTGCCTGTGTGTGTGTGTGGCTTGCCTCATGGTTCTTGCATTTTGATTTTTTTTTTAGTTTAGAGGCACCATGGTGAGAGAAGGTTACATGGGGTCATGCAGGCGATGCTGGAGAGATATGAAGAGCTTAGTAGGGAGGAATAGATGAACTGCAAAAACAGAAGGAGGGAGAGGAGATGCAAGATGCTCTGAGTGCTGATAAGAGGCAGAGAACAGGAGGAAAGATAGGATGGGACTTTGTGTTCAGAAGAGTGGATAAAAAAGATAAACAAGTGAGAGATAGAAAAGGTACCAGTCTCCCGCTACACTGGAGACCCAGGAGATGAAAAAAAGACAAGCAGAGGCAGGCATGGAGACTGAGTTAGCCCAGAGTGAAGTACGCTGTGTAAACAAACAGTGATGTAAAGCTTGTGGTGAAGATATTTGGCTTGGCTGTTGCATAGCTGGGAGAGCAGGAAGGGAACAACAGCAAGAAGGGAGAGGGAGAAGGAGAGGAGAATAGACCCAGTGGAGAGTGAAAGCAAGGAGTATGTATGTTAATGTGAGGTGTAGGGAACAAGTCTCCAGCATTTCCAGCCAGGGGAAAAACTAATGAATGCATCTAAAAACATACAGAGTAAGGGAATGGAGACAGTGTATAGGATAGAAGACCTGAGAGAAGGTGATGGAGGGTGGAAGAATAGAAGTGAATAAGCAAATAAAAGAAGGAGGAATGAAGTGAAAAGTGAAGAATGGGAAGAGGACTTTGGGTGAAGGCATGAGATCTGGGAAGAATGAAAAAAAGTGAAACACTTCGTCACAGCTGCAGATTACAGTGACCTTCAGCAGAGAGAGAGAGAGAAAGGAAACATGTCAAGGCTGAACAGAAATTCTTAGAGAACAGAGAAAGGAGGGTGTGAATGGTGACGGAGAGCAGAGAAGCACAAGGACCAATTATGGTGCTTGAAGTAACCCCAGATGAAGATTGGAAATTTATAGTGTAATTTGTTGTTACTTGTAATGAACTAGTATCATTCAGTCCCCTCCCCTAAGACTGCTCTGTGAAATTGTCTTGGTTACATGGGGCTACACGGTAAGAACACACTGGATTTGTTGGATAAAGAAGAAAAAAGATTTATTTCAGAATCATGATGAATATTGCTCACATCTCATTGCTTTGTAGTGTGTATGTCTTCATTAATGCTGTGGCCTAAAGTCTCAGTGCACAGGCTGACAGAGAAATGAATGGAGGGTAGCATTTAGGGAAGGATTTTAGTCTCAGTGAACGAATTTGAGGGTGGTGCTGGGTGGGGGTGAGGACAAGGAAGCTATTTTACAGAGCAGAGCAGAGATAGCAGTTTTTACCACTGTCTGAGACCCATGAAGGTGGATATTTTCTAATGTATTTTTTATACCAGCTGATAGCACCAAGGATAAAAAGGAAAGAAAAAAGGACACACTGAAGGAGAAATGAGGAAAGAAAAGGAAAAAAAGAAAAGAAAAAAGATTCAACTTTGTCATTACACATGTACAAGTATGCAATGAAATTACAGGCACCCCAGGCAGCCATGAGCAGGTGGTGGTGGTGGTGGGGGGTTCAGTGCCTTGCTCAAGGGCACCCCAGCAGTAATTCTCCAGAGGTGAGCTACCAGCCCACCTCCATGTGTCCAGGGCCGGACTTGAACCAGTGACCCTCCGCTTCAAAGTCCAATGCCCTATATGGACTGAGCTCAAAAAAATAACTTGTCCACTGAACATAATAAAATTATGGAAAGAATTTCCACCTAAATAAAACGCGTTCATTTAACAAGACACAATTAAGATAAGCAACCCAAATGAAATCATGTTTTGTCAACATGATGTAATGGCATCACTGAAACCCAACTATCATTGTTTAGTTAAACTAGATTTGTAAAGGTTAATGTTACATATCTGACTTAATTTCTTTGGGCAATTTTAACTTGTATGATTTGATCAGGCATTACTTCATCAAATAGCATAGTTACAACTACTATTTAAAAAGTTACAACTACAAGAATTAATTCTGTCAATCCAATGATAGTTAAGTTCATTCATCATAAATACTTAGGCCAAGATTTTTCATTTAAATATATATTTAATTTTTCAACAATTTCCCCCCTCCCAGAACAATGGAGTATCCATCAGAAACAGTCCTTTAAGCAATTGAGCAATCTGAACACATTCACTCACAGTAGGTGTCAAGTAGTAAAAATACTACTTAAGTAAAAAAAAGACACAAAGTGTGTGTGGTTTTTTTTTTTTTATTAATGAAACTGTATCAAAAATGGAAACATCTTTAAGCAGCCAAAAAACAGGAAGCATTAAAAACACATAAGTTATTGAGAATAACTTAAAGTGCCTCCTGGTGACAAAGTTGTGTCAGTGACAATCTAAAGAGAAGTGCTTTAGGGCAATCTGAGAATACAGCATTTGCTTCCATTTAAAAACAACACTTCCTTCCTTATTTTTTTTTTATAGAAAAACATTTACAATTGAACTATTTAAGCCCAAAAATGGCAACAGGAAGCAGTAAAAACACAAAGCTTACTACTTCTTAAACTATGTCTGAAATGGCTTCAATTGCCTTTCCTTCAGCTGTAGGTCACTACAAAGGATAACTAACGTGCAAGTAGAGTTTTCAGTGCTTGAATTTTCTTTGAGAGTCTGTTTCCATCAAGCTCCATGATGATCTTCTGCAAAGCTTCAAAAGTGTATCTCACCTTGGGAGGGTAGTTGAGGTTCAGAGCGTATACAAGAGCAAGCAGCATCGCCACAGCAAGTGGTACATTTCTCAAGTCCTCCAGAACTTGCACTCCCTCAAGAATGATACCTACATCTTCCGGTTCATCGTTAGGCTCGGCACCTTCTTTGCGAATGACATAGATCCCAAACATTGTCTCCTGCATTTCAGCTCCAGGATCTCCATCAGTGTCCTGCACAGAAAAAAAGGAAAATAAAGAATACATTAAAAGAACGCATCATACATCTACGCTGGTTTAAAAAAAAGGTTTAAATTTAACTGTATACCTTGTACTCTTTCACAAGATTTTCATGCTCTTCATTTAGGTACACACAGAAGGCTTTGATGATGCACTCTCTTTTGACATCAATGGCATCAGTCTATAAACCATACAATAAAATTTGTGGCATCAATATCATGTTACTTTAAAATATAAACACTAGCATGTTGGTAAATAGCACAGGGCAGTCTAAGAAATCAGTAAATTATTTAAATATGTTGAGTAAAACAAAGACTTTGATAAAGTTTAAAATTTGTACATCTGTAAAAGTTTAAAGTTTCTAAGTTATTTAACATCTTACCTCGGTTATGGGTACCAAGATGCTCTTGATCCTTCTTCCTTGTATACCGCCTTTCTTGCCAAAGACCTTCAGCAGCTTTGCAGATTGGCCATCCAGCATTGAGAAGAATTTTGACAGCAAACTGATAGTTGTAATCCTCTTGAATTCAGCAGTTAGCTTAAACAAAAATGGACACACAAAAACAGGTGACTGTCATAGCACCAAAATGACATACCACATGAACAATTCATCTTTCACCAAATATTGAATCAACATAGAAGCAACATAAATTGGTTGCTATTTTGTTTGGCTGATATGAAATACTGTTTTTAAAGATTGAAGACATATTCTAATTGAAGTAGATATGCGCTATGCACCTACCTCACGTTCACAGAAGAGAGCTGGCCATCTGGTCTTAAGATCAGCGATCATGGGTGCATCACGAATAACTTCCTGTCTTCTGTGTGCAAAGGTTTTCTCCATCATCGCTGCCACTGTGCCCTCATTGCTCCTTTTCCTTACTTCTAAAAGAAGGGTCTCCCTTATCTTTTCAAGCGTTTCTGCAGATTCACCAGATGGGTAAATGGGACAGTAGTTAACTTCCGCCTTTCTGGGCTTCTTCACACCATAAGCAGGACAACATTTGTCGGCAGGTTTATTAGCGAGGGAATTCAATTCAACCTCTGGGCATCCAAGCCGCTTAAGCTTCCTTCTGTAATTTCCCAGTTTGTATTTTAGGCTCATCTTCCAGCCACCGTATCCAGTTGCAGAGGCCGGTTCTTTCAAACACGGATGGGATTCGATCAGGGCTTCAGCAACCTCTTCAAACTCACTGTCTGAAGGGTACACTTTGTACTGAACGATTGCTTCAGCTAAACTGTCCAGAATTGCAGTTTTAAGCCTAATGTCAGGATTCAATAAAGTCCCATTTTCTTTGAATGCTGCATTGGCTTTGTCCAGCTGCAGCTCACAATCATATGGAAATCGGGGCACAAGAAAAACTGCAGGCCATCCAGCGGATCTTGAAGGAGTTGACTCAGAAGATGACAAAATGTCGGTATCATACAAGCTACTGGATGAAAGTGATGACTCAGTACTAGTTGAGGCGGGAGTGGAGTGTGGAGGAGGAGGTGGGGAGTCACCAGGCAGAACAGAGGTAACTGGATCATAGACCAGCTTTAAGGTACTTTTGTCCTGGATCTCTGACACTGAAGTCAAGTTGGTAAACTCGTTGCCAAACTCCGTGTCCATAAATTGCAGTCTGAAGTGGGCCTCCACCCCACAGTGCCTCTTTATGTGCTGAACAAGTTCATCAACTGTCTCTGGAATCCCATCTTGTAATGTTAGTCTTTGTGAATCATTGTGCCCAAGGATAATTCTTAGCTTCACTGGGTATGCCATTCTACCATAATCTCTGAAAAATAAAAAATAAAAATAAAAAATATATTTTAGGTTATCAAAACCAAAACATGACAGAAAGTTAGGGATCTTGTTCAACAGAAAAACTACAGTGTGTAACAAATCAAATAAACCTTAAATTCAAATCACTTTAAAATGGAAAAAATGTAATTAGCATTAAATGTAATATCTGTATCAAATTTTCTTCCCTAGTTCATCCATGTCCAGACTAGTTTAAGCATGTTTTCATAAATAGTAGTGACAGTTCGATTAACATTTAATTTTAATAACATTGTTATCATACCTTATACATGTATGTGTCTTTTTAATGTCACCATTCTGAGAGATCCGACCAAGTAGTCAGCCAGAGGATATTCATCTGCTAGGTCACTAAACTCAATCAGATCAATGTCTTTAGTTGGACATGTCGTGAGCTCAAAAGCTCTGTAATGCTCACTGTACCACCCACAAAGTCTCTTAACCATAAAAAAAATTCTGTTTTGGATGATAAAAATCTGAACAATCTGTCCAAAGTCAGGAAGTCCACTAGTAGCACCACAAGCTACAATCATTCCGTTTTTGAAACTTGCACCTTTGGTTGACACAGATCTGGTTATGTATACTTCTGTTGTACCAGGAAACTTGTGTTCTATATTGTCAATGATTTCCTGTTTTAAAACATCAACAGGAACTGGTGAGGCCTGTGTCATCTCAAAACTAGGCTTTTCAAAACTAGATGTTCTCATGTGATAAGAAATCATGAGCTGATGCTTAGAAGCTAATGACAGGGGCACGTTCTTGAAGCAGTTTGAGTGGCGAATAACTTGTTTAAAAAAACTGTGCTTAGCCTCAAATCTCATCGTCCAGAGACCAACAAGAGGGCCAAATTTTCTGATGAGTGCAGGATAGTGCTCCAAGTAATGATGTTTGGGTAGGAGCTGCACATTTGGAAAGAGTTCTTGATATCGTTTGCGGTGCTCGGAAATTTTAGACTCAAGGTAAGCAATAGAGTCTTCTGTGTGTGTTGGAGCAACCACCAGCTCTACAACATCTTTTAGAACCATCAAAATTTGCCATGCCATTTCATCCTCTGGCACTAGATGGCCAATGATGAATGGGAGCAATCTCAACAGTGCCCAGTTCTCATGAGCATTCCCCCCAATTGTTTTTGAGAATGTGTGTGGGATTGTGTGAGGCCTGTTACTCTTGTCTGACCATTTGTAGGGAAAACTAAGGATAGCTTTATTCAGGACATCAAGACTGAAATATTTCTTGGACATCAGCAGTGACAAACATTGCGCGAGCTCTACAGGTATAATGCCCTCAAACACATCATGCACAATATCTGGGGGGTAACCTGTCAGAACACAAAAGTGGGCAAGGTTTTTAGTGATTACACACTGTCTTTTTACACCGCAACAGCTTGAACTGTTCTGCTGTGCTGAATTTACATGGGAGTCATGTAGTTCTTTAGTTCTCAAATCAAATGAACCTGATCTCACATCTCTTGTTTGGATGTCTGCTCGTGTTGCAGTGCAGAATCGACAGATGTGTCCAGCAGAAAAGCTTTCATTAAAACCTGCTATACTGTGAGCACCGAGGTTGTCTGCTGCAACTACTTGAATTGTGCCTTTAACACATTTACCAAACAATGGAACAAAAAGTCCATCCTGCTCAAGGGTTTTCATGTCTTGAAGTAGGGGATGCAAGACTGTGTCATATCCATACTTCTTTACATCATCTGATTTGCACAGAATTGCCAAGTAAATCGAGGAAAGTTCTGAATGTGAACCTTGAGGCAAATTACTCAGAGTCCAGTAAATACCACAAAGCTTATGTTTCCGCCGTGAGGTACCCAGAGGATTGCAGACCTCAAAATCATCTATGTACAAAGTTAGCAAAATTCTCAACTCCCCCCCTGAAAAAAAGCTATTTCCCTTGAAATGCGAGCCATCCTTGTGATTTGTAAGTATACTGTCCAGTTATCACACTGCTCTGATGGGCTCTGTGGTTTTCAAGAACTTTATCCGCAACATCTTTCTTTTCAAGAAGCTTTTGCAAACTCTTCAGTATAGATACATACTGAAAGCTTTTGTTTCCATGGAGTATGTACTCGATGGGCTCAATGACATCCAAGTTTCAATGTACAACTTTTTTCTCAGATAAGATGTGCTCAATGAGCCACCCTTCTCTATTGCTTTAAGCAAGGGGTGAGATGTGGAGAGGGCTGTGGCTACTTCTTCTATCACTGCCTTGTCAGGTGTGGAACCATGTTTCTGAAATACGGCTTCAATGTTGTTTACAGAGAGAGGAATTGTGGCTGAACCTAACAAATAGTGCAGTTCCTCAAGGAATTCATCAATTTTTGTGCCCGGCACATGAGCAAAATGCTCAAGTTTGAACAGAGCTGCAGCAAAATTCTGCTCAATTACATGGGGCAGGGTCTTGCTTGCACTCACATCATTACTTGGAGGTGCACTGTTTAATTCCACTTCAGAGTCACCGGGATTAAGTGTATCTTCTTCTGCACTATGAGATGATTCTTGTGAAATTCTAGATGTCACTATACCCGGTTTAAAGTCTTTTAATGTATGACGATTGTGTTTTCTGTTTTTATGGGAATGAAAAGTTCCATGGATGTTTGTTTTAAAAGTACAAACCTCAAAAGGACAGGTAACAGTTTCATTACTCTTAAGATGAATGCCAATATGTAGGAAAAAATCCTTCTCTGTAGAAAGACTGTTACATTTGCACAAATGACAGCTAAATGTTTTCAATTCCAGGAAGTCCGGAGAAGTTTTAGGATGAACTCTACTTAAATGTATGTGCAGAGCATTTAATGTCTTAAAACTGCATGGACAGTTTATATTAGGGCATGAGTAATGTTGTTTATGACGATGCTGTAGTCTTAGATGTTTAAGTAGATCATATCGACCAGAAAAAGCTAAACTACACTCCTTGCACTTCCACATTTGAGTAACACAACATTATACAAATATATCTGGATATCTTTAGCAGTCATTTATCTTATTTCCCACACAACTTATTTTTTTAAAAAAGCTTATCACTATTAATTTCATTTAAGTATTTAACTGTGCAACCTGACACTAGCAGATGACTTCCTTCTCCTGCACCCTTGGTGAAGCCTTGGAGCTGGACACTTTCACAGGGTATCAAATCCAGGTGGAGACACTTTAGAATGAATCTTTGCACTGAGAAAGACAGGAAAAAAGAGAGAGAAAGGATGATGGTGAAACATATTCAGTTAGTTATGTGATGAGTACACACATTTAGTATGGGACCTACAAATTTTTAAGGTTAACAGACATAGAATTAAGTACATACATAAACACAAAATACTTCCAAAAAGGTAAAGTGATACATATGCAATCAGGCAACATTTCTGTTGTAAAATGTGG
>JAVQJX010080442.1:0-11403 GCA_036025115.1 Ambassis agassizii
TAAGTGTACAGGCAGCTCTGAATATGTAAACACCTTTAAAACAGGTCAATGAATTTATAATGTTATACTGCATTATCTAGTTTTCGATATCCAGCTCCCACCTGACTTTCAGGTACAAAAAGTAATGCCTCTGATTTTCTTTTTCGCAGTAACAGGCATCCTTGAGTAAGTTGAGTCTCATTAAATGCTCTTTGTGAGTTGTCTGGAGATGTATCTATTCATTAGCTTCAAAAGGGTGTCATGTGTATGAATTATGCTAACAGGATCTAATTAGCAGATGCAAATGAGGTTAGTCAAAATTGTACTGAAAAGACAGAAGAAAAGCTCCATGGGATAGTTGGAGCTCGACAGCTCACCAACCGCCCCCACGCTGGGCACCAAATGTGATGGTTCGCCCCTGCTGCTGCTCTATACAGGAGACAGGACTGAACCATAAACACAAACATGGGGAGGACAGCTGTTCATGGGTGTTTTTAATCAAAACCACCATTAAAATTCTTATTTTAGTGAACATTAAGACAGAACTTAATCATTTATTAGTCTAAAACCGTGCCTCTCTTGAGCGTTCACTCACACACTGTCCTGCTTGGAGCCAAAAGTTGTCCCCTCACACCTCCCCTCCTTCTGAACACACAGAGCAACGCAGGCGTGCATCCCCCTCCCTGTCCCGCAAGAAACAAGTTACACAACCAGCTGATGGAACTCCAGAATCCGGCGTGAAGAGGACTCACTAATAGCAGCCGCCTACAAGCTCCTGCCATTCTGACATCAGTGGCCCCAGACTGTGGAGAAGCTGGCAGGACTTGGGGAGCATGCCTTCTGGCCTCGGCAGGGAGGAAGGCCAGCAGGCTGCAGCATCACACACACACACACACCTCGTCCTACAGTAAGAGTCATGGCTATGCTAGTTGACATGCAGGCAGGGTTAGAGGTGGGGGTTAACAACTGTAGTGACCCCTTTTTATGGTCAGAATTACAGCTACTGAGAGTGGAGCGCCATTAACTGGCACCAGGGGCATGATGCTTATCTGCCATTCTGTTAAACCCCGGCAAAGTGTCAGAATTCAACACAAATGAAGAAGAGTGAGTGCATACTGGGCTTCAGCTCAGGTTTTCTTAACTCATGTACACTCAAACTGTAGCAGTAGTAGGAGTTTGAAGCCTCACACAGAAAATGGCCACTGATTGTGTATGTTGAATAAAAAGAGCAGTGTTTATATGGTAACTTTTAGAATTGCCCAAACCAAGCAGTGTGTTTTTGTACAGTTTTCTGCCAAATTGGTACACATTCTATCCAGGCTTCTTGAGGTATTATGGAATAGGTATGAAGTCACTGCAATCTTTGACCTTTGACTACCAACATCAGGCCATCAATCCTGCATGTTCTGTTCTTCCTTGATGATGATACACACAAAAAAAAAGCTTTTGCATGCTGCCATTGCAGAGAACAGCCATCTTTAAATACCAACTTGTGGATCAGAATTTAGGTGCATATCATGATCAAATGAAACTAAAGTGAATGTTTGTGTTTAGCTGTTAATTCGTTTGTGAGGCACTGAAACCTGGACAGCTGCTTTATTTATATGTGAAATCCACCTGGCTACTTTGAACTGTAACTTAAGTAAGTAAGTTGATTTTAACTTCAGTAAAAATACATTTGAGAAAGTGAAAGAGAGAATAGCTTCACCGTGGTGTGAGACCACCCACTCACATCCTCCTCCGCTGCTCTTGGGTGAGTCACTGCCAACCACCGCTAACCACACAGGTGAAATAAACCATAGCTTCGTCCCAGCACCTACAGTATAACAGCGGCTTCAAAAGATAAAAAATGTCAAAGTTCTTGTGGGTTTGACGCTGATTTGTCTTTCCCATACTGTATGTTGTCTATGCAGCAACAGTCCTTTTTATTAATTGTGCATTAGTGTCAAGGTTATGTGTATATGGGGGCCTAAAGGCACAGGCATTCAGCTGTGATTGTTATTTCTGTGGAGAGCTTCCTGATATTACTGCCATTTGACAATTAACAGCTCTATAGGGAGAAATGCAAAAACCAAAAAGCTTACATATTTACAACATAATTAATTACAATTTCACAAGACATGAAAACAAAGCAAAAAAAAGGCACATCTCTTCTTTGTTCATTTTGACTGCAGCAGATCCCCTGTCTTCACACCTCCCACATTGGTTTAACGTGTTGCATTGTCCCCCACACACAGCTATTCACGTACACACACACAGACACTCGACAGAAACACATAGAGACCCACTCTCTCACACACACACTCTTGCATACCCTCACACACACATGTACAGGAAGACCACAGGAGCCTGGGGCTCCCCTTTTGTCTGCCTCCGCACTAAAGGTGTGATCGCTCGTTGCTCTGGTGAGGAGGTGGGGAACATTCTTTAAGGGGTGGAAGATATTAAACCCTCCTCTGATAAATCATATTTTGAGTCGAAGGTTGGCCATCATTGGGGATCCCCTACAAATATCCATCAAAGCTGTGAAGGACAGTTACGATTTGGGCTTCACCAACATCAGGCAGGGCTTCCCTGAGGTGGGGTTCCCTACTCTGTGTGGTTGATTGTAACATCGACTCACTTTGAACATAGAACTTTTAGATAGAAATGAACATTTACTACTTTATAGCCCAGAGTTTTAAATCTGGTGTCTCTGGAGACATTCCTGCACTATAGGGAGTAAATAACATCAACGATGATCATGGCCTCTGGCAGGAAACTCTGTTAACATTCACAAGAAATGCAACCAATAAAAAAGAAACTTTGGTGGAATTTTACAGTCTGAGAAACAAAGCGATTGTTGTACAAACGTAACACTGCTTGCTATTTCAACTCATTATTTTAAACTAAGCTTACTGAACCAGCTGTTGGTGCCACCTACGTATTTACACCATCCAGGTGTGAAAATTGTATCAGTCTGCTTGTCAAAGCGTGTGTTTACAAGGATCTTTGTGGTTTGTGTGTAAATTTTGTCATTAAATGGCACAAAATGTGCAAATGCCTGCATAACTACCACATTGTCTTGTCTGCGTGGCTGCTAGCTAGAGAGGCTGTCACTTCCAGTATCATACTTAAGAATATAAAGACAGCTCAATGTGTTGGCCAGGGTCCAAACGTGTGTGTCAGTGGGCATTTTAGATGGTGATGGATGGATTGTTATGGAACATCATGTCTGAGATGTGTGTCTGTGTCCATACAGGACTATTTTCAGCTCTCTGGGATAAAATAAATAAGCCAAAATGTTGAACAATGTATTTGCAATCAAGCTCAACACAAGTTGTGAGGCCACACCTTACTTCAAAATTATCCAATTCCTTCAGTCACTTTCAAACTATTGCAGACTATGTGTGAATGAGGATGAAAAGAAGAAAAGCTAAAACTCTGAATTTTCTCCTCAGAAGCTCAACAGACACCAGATTTTTGAAACAAAGTCTGGACCATTAACACTGGGTATGGGTCCAGCCTGTCTCGGCTGGTCTGTTCTATCAAGGTCTACAACCATCAGATGAACCTCGAAACAAGCTCTCCCCAGCAGACAGAATGTTTGGTCCATGTGTCTAGACCTCCACCATATCTGACCCGCCAGCACAGAAGGACACACAAACACTCGACAGACGATCATAAGGAACAAATACAGGCAGGCTCCTTCCCACCACCATGTGACTTGGATATGCATGCTCACTGCTGTTCGTAATTTCTTATCATTGACACCCACCCCTCCACATCCACATATACACTTGTCAAATATGACACCTCTACCCACAAGGAAGAGACCAGGTTCTCCTCTTCTGGTAAACCTGACTAAACTGTCCCACTAAATCACACAAGTGGGCCTTCACTTAAATGGCATCTGCTTCAGTCATTAGTTGACACACAGGACAACTTTTCGCTTTGTCCTTTGCACCTCTCCCCTGCTTTCCAGTCAGAGATGAAGACTAGTCCATGGACCACTTCCATGCTATGTGGGAGTCCCTGCTGTTTCAGTGGCTGCCAGGCAGGCAGCCTCGTCCCTCTCTCTGCGGAGCGTTTGGCTCCATAACCACGGGAGCCCATCTGATGTGGTCCCCCCATCTGACTAGCAGCTCTCTTCCCCAGGCCCAGACGGCTGGAGGGACAGAGCAGACGAGAGAGGCCGCAGATTGTTGTAGACCATTTACATGTAAATACAGAGACCAGGCCTGGGTCTGGGTTCAATATTGAAGGTGTCCGCTGCACTGAGGTCCCTCTGTGTGTGCATATATGAGTGTGTGTGCATGTGTATATGATTGTGTGAGCGCGTGCACGCACACGGCTTGTGTGTGTGTGTGTTTTTTCATGTATGTGCATGGCATGATCCAGTACATCTAAATTATACAGCTGCCAAATGGCTGCAAATGTTTTAATACAAAACCATTCTGTGGTCTCTAATTATATCTAATGGCTGCTGGATGCATTTCTCCAGAGCAAAAATAGAAGCCTTTTCAGTGAATAATTTGGCATTATATCAGTTAGTTTAATATATAATGAAGCACATGATATCACTGATTTATTATTCATATAAAGGGGCCTAAAAGTGGGCTAGAACGACACTTTTGTGTGATGTTTGTGCATCTGAGGCATTTCTAGCACTGTGAGTGTGCTGAAGGCTGAAGATGCCGAAGCAACAACCCCGATTTCACTGGGGGGGTCACCCTTAAACCATTATTCATGTCTACATAACCTCCCTCCCTCTAGCATATGCCTCTGGTTGGTAGACAGTAAGTCAGTTAGGGCTTTCCTCTGTGTCGCTCTAGAAGCTTTCATACCAGGAGAGAGAAGTGTTAAAACTCTACATTCTCACTTCTGACTCACTGATTTAACCACATTGAGGCAGGAGCAGCAGCCGAATACTCCTGTGGTGTAAATCTGTTTGTGTTCCCTGTCCAAAAAAAAAAAAAGAAAAGAAAAAAAGCAAGACAAGGAAAAAAATACAGGGTCCTCCTGAAATGCAGTTTCGGAGTCAGGGCTAGCGATGTGATAAAAGCCCGGCTTGTTTGGCAGTAATAGTGCTATGGGAAAGGACAGACAACCAGGGGTGAGCTGGGTGGCTATGTCTTGGTTGGTTGGTTGGTTGGTTGACGAGCTCAAAGTGTGGGACAGTCTTCCACCTCCCCGCCCACCCCCTGTTTGATTCGCCCTCCTCGGCCATGCCTGTAAGAGGCTGGCATGCTGTCTTGGAGGCTTAATGCCGAGTCGATACGACTCCACCACCCTCTCTTACACCTCACGTTCCAGGGAACACATATATCCAGTCTACGCTGTCAAACTTTTAGCACCTGCTGGTTTGCTTTGGTCCCTCATGTCAATTCCTCTGGTGTTTTCAGGAGGATGGGCTCAGAGAAGTGGGTCAACAAAGGTTGATGCTAAAATGGGGATGAGGGTGAGACTCGGGCCAATGGACTGCCATCCACTTTTGACGTTGTTGACTGCATGTTCTGCCCATAACAACACACAGTGAGTGAAAGTATAAAAAAAAAAAAGCAAAAAGAAGCAGATGTGTCAAATTCAGTTGAGTGGTTTGCAGTCAGTTCACTGATGCTGGTAATTACTTGAAGTGGCATTAAAAAAAATAGGATTTTTCAAACATCACTGTACTCTCTGCCTCATGTAAAGATGACGGCACTCAGATAAACTCACAGTGCTTCCAATAATTGTACCTCCTGCTTTCCCCATAGGCCCACAGTGACACTTTCTATAATGCAGTAATCCAAAAATCATGTTATCATGCCTTGGGGAATCAAATATAGCAGAGCAGCTCCAATCCTATTTCCCTGAATGCAACCAGTACACCTTATTTTTCTTAGATTTGTCTTAACACAGTGGATTATCATTGCCCCCTGAAAAACCTGTGCATCACAAAAGTATTGGACTCACATATCCCCAGATACATTTCTGCAATAATCCACCTCACCTCCCTCCTTCCACAGACCACACACACACACACATGCCGTAACATGCTGACACTGAGACTTATCTGTTGATATGACACAAAGGAGCATCTGATGGTTTTATGCAATCTGCCGTACTTTAATGTATTTTGAAGAATTCAAACATGCTGCATGTATGGAAGGAGAGCTCCCGTGGGTCTCACTGACTCACTCACTGACTGGTTGCAGATGGAGAAAATTCCCATTTCATGATAATTTGCTCTGTAGGAATGACAAGCAGGACTTCAAACATGAATATATTTTACATATTCAATCTGAGTATTGGCACAAAACAACATGTGAGGCTCTTATTTTATATACAAAAGGTAAAAACCCGCTGTTGTTTAAATCATGGGGGGACAAAAATGGTGGAGACAAGGAAATAAGGAGTAATTGATGAAAGCAATATGCACCCACATGGAAATTCATGAAGCTGTCACCTTTGTATCTTTGAAGACAGCAGCATGTCTGTAACATAAGCTGTCCTTGTGTAAAAACTACTGCTTTGATTAAATGTTTGCAACTGGAGAATATACTGAGGGACATCTTTGATAAACATGTGAAATAAATTCTTTCCAATAAAAATGTTCTTGAGGATGATGATTTGCGGAGGAGCACAGTGCTGGCATGGCGCACATTGCAGTCAGTTCTTTTCCCAGCACCCCCTCCCTCCAGGGGTCTCCGTGGCGAGGATCTCTAATGAGACTTGCGTTATTAATCCTTGCAATGGGGTACATGAATTCACTCCTGAGCAAAGGCTTCAGCAGCCACCTTGGCCCATAAAACCTGGAATGTATTCCTTTCATGTGCTCTGTTCATGATCTACTCTGACAACAATATGGTAGGACTTCCCTTCCCCTGTCGCGCGGGCCCTGGCCTGGGGCCAAAGAGGGTCATCTCAGACACACTTGGACTTTTATAGGTGGTCAAGGAACATGCTGACAGGTCACAAGCAGGAGCTCCTTTATGAGTAAGACCTACACATCCACCTCATTTGGAATTAGTTTATTTATAGGTGGCTAATAAATCATGTTTATTTTGTTTTCTAGTTTTCAAATGGCAAGTCTTTGGGGTCGTTTCGGAAAAACCAACAGGCTTCAGACCACGGCAGTTAAAACCATCACATTGTGGCTGTTATACCAGGATTTTCTCTCAATGGGCTTGTAATCATCTGTGAAATAAAGCTGTAAAGTGCAATGATCAGCTGTGAAATAATTCGTAAGGAAAGGATATGAGCCTGCACAGGTGCCATAAAGGCAACGTTTCCTGTAATATGTATAAATATATTTGTTAAAAAAAAAAAAAAAGTTTCCTTAATCAGTAATTTGCTGATCTTGCAAAGGGCCCTTTAAAAAAGAACATGCAATAGAGGGAGGATTGTACTAATGAGGTGTTGACAGCTCATGCTTGAGTTTGGTTTGAATACAAATGCAGCTTCCTTTGAACTATGGATTTAGTGAGACAAGAGAGCAACACCTCTGCTGTGTGAAAGCAATAGAGAGAGGACATAAACACAAGACCCATGATAGTACTCAGAATGCAATTTTTTTATTCCAAAATGGACATTTGTTGCTGAAAAAAAAAGGAATTTTCACCAACCCCCCAAAGCTTCACTGTCATCTTTTTACATGTTTCCCAGAAGACTTTGGTTCGTTGCAAAAAGCAGGGGGGAAAAATGTGATTGGTTTAAAAAAAAAAAAAATCAGAATTTGCACATAAGTGAGATTCTCTGTTGGGAAACAGGTCTGAATAAACAACAGAAGAGGTTTGAAATCGTTTGAAATGATGTCAGTTGTCAAATGTTTCTGCTGTTTCTGTCTGCTGTGCAGTGAATCTGAGAAGGGTCTCAATCTTGATTGACAGATGTGTGCTGTATGCATGTGTAGCTCCAGGTCCCCTGATGGCCCAAAAGCTGCAGCTTCACTGTCCCATTTATGACACCAGCCAATCTGCCTCCAGCCGAGATTCTCCCTCAGCTTTTCACAGATTTGTATCCCCATTTTCCCCAAATTCATCTCACCCCTCTATACTCCCCCTCCAGCTTTCTTTAAGACTCACACATGCACAAACTGCCCACACACACACACACACACACAGATGCACACAGAGTTGAAGATGATGTAAAGTGAGAAACAAGTGGAAAAAGTGAGAGTTAACGGCCTGCATGCTGATCTCTGTACATGCTTTAACATAAGCAGTGATGGGGACGTTGTCCAGTGTCCTGATCGGTCACTAGAGAGCGCTGTGCCTCCTCTTACCTCTGTCATTAGGCCTGGATACAGTAGCTGCAGCGACATGTTTCTTTGATTATTTTCTGGTTTCGGCAGCTTTTGATCTCTCACACTATCTTTCACTGTGTGTGTGTGTGTGTGTGTGTGTGTGTGTGTGTGTGTGTGTGTGTGTGTGTGTGTGTGTGTGTGTGTGTGTGTGTGTGTGATACACGGACTGTTTTTTTTCTCTCACACTTTATATTCAATTATGATTTGTTTTGTAACCAAACAAATGTGATTTTATTTCCTTCATTTTGTTCTGTATTTTGCAGACGTTTGCTGTCTTTTCTTTATTTTATTTTTTTCTTTATTATTATTTTTTTTGCATTATTTTCTAAGAATGTACTGTGTATACTTTAGGTGTTCACGAGGACATTTATTTGCATTAAAACAACAATTATACCCGATTTGACATCTTTAGAACGGCACACTTAAGATCTAAGAATGAGAAAATGTCATTTTCCTGATCTGCCTGTTAAGTTTTTTTTATGTAAAACAGTAATAAAAAAAAATAATCTTCAGTGCTCATATTTAAATTCTGTTTGTAATTTTTTTTAGATACAATCTAAATAAAGATAAAATCTAAATTCTCTTCGTTTCTGGCATTTCAGTGTAAAGTTTCCTGTGCTTTTATTGCGTTTCACTTATACCACAAAACACTCATTTTAAATGGTATTAAAAATAACACAATATCTAAAATTAATGCAGACCTTTTTGTTATTTAGTCCCTTTTTTAAATTGAGAAATAAAATCTTCACACAGCCTGAGAACGAGAGAAGAAAACGTGTCTGCAATAAATGACTTCACAGATTTTTCAAGGAGCCAAAAGTAAAAAATTAAATCTTGGTGTTTTTAATTTTACATTCGTCTTTTCAGCCGTTTTTAATAGTTGGTTTTTATTTTTATTAACGCCGACACTGCAGAGGTGCCGGACTCCAATTATAGGAAATAAGGTGCAGGTGTGATTTTTTTTTCTCCTTTTTTTCCTGCTTTTTTGAACGAGCTCGTGTGTTTGCCCGGAGAAAAGGTGCTTCTGTCTTCTTTGAGTTTACCGATCATTGTTCTGATAACATGCGTCTGAGTGCGTATGTTTGGTTCCGTTTTGGATGGTGAAGACTTGAAGCCGAAGACGCTCAAAGATTTGAGGTGATTGTTCCTGCGCGACCGTAAATGTGAACGTTAGTAGTGCCATGCCATCTTTGTCTTTTTGTATTTAAGGTAAAAGGAAAAAAAAAAGTGCTTGTCTTCTCATGTTGGTGCTTCAGCTGATTTCTCAAACTATACTGATGGTTATTTACGCGTGAAATTCATTGTTGGAATGATGAATGGTGGATTTATTACCACTTCAGTCTGCACGAAATAGCCTATAACATAAAACAAGAACTTTCTCTTATTACTACTTCAGGCTTTCTAAATTGAATTAGACGTTGTTGGCTATGGAGAGGGCTGGAGCCCCCGCATGCTTCTTCAAGAGCTCCTCCCCTAACGCTTGGGGTGTGTGGAGAACTACATCTTATAAGAGCCCCTGAACATCCCGCGTCCAGCCCATAATCTGATCTGATATTCATAGGTGAGGAGAGGCTTCAACCTCCCGTCATCGTCACTTGTCAGGGAGGGAGGCTGCAGAGACAGGAACAACCAGGGCGCCTCTCTTGGCTCAGATTTACTCTCTTGGACTCTTGAAAACTCTTTTATTTTTTTTATTTATTGCAAGATCTTTAAAACAATGCAGTTAGAGAACATTCTTCCCAGCGCTAGCATCAATTTACCCAAGACCTTTTATAATCTGTCCTCGTCGGACAGCGCCAACAACAGCCCGAGGCCGTCGTCACAGCTAGAGTATCAAGAAGTCGAGCGGGCGGAATCAGAGTCTAGCAGCGCTCCTAAGAAGTATCTGAGCGGGGTGGGGAACGGGATGCTGGGCGAAGGAGAGGGGGACACTTTCACTAAAGCCGGCCCAGATGGGAGGAAAGGCTCCCCTGTGCTGGGAGAGGACGAGCTGACGAGCGGTCGCCGGTACAACATAGACGAACTTGGCTCTGACAGATACTTCATCTCATCGACCCAGGCGAGTTCCGACATGGCAAACCCATGTTCCCTCTTTCCATATGCAGGACAGACCGGCTCAGTGTACACCGGGTCAAGCAGCTCCAGGTATCCGGCTTCGCTACATTACGGATCCGTCCTGCCGCCCACAGGCTTCTCCTCTTCCTCCGTGTGCACTGGTCGGAGCCAGTTTAGCAGCGGAGGGTACCAGTTCAGTCAAGGTCCGGGCTGTTTGTACCCCTCCTATCCCGGGACAGGGACGGGTATTGGGTCCATGTCTCTCCCAGGGTCTGTTGGCGGAGCCAGAGCACAGGTCTATCTTTGCAACCGACCTCTGTGGCTGAAGTTCCACCGGCACCAGACCGAGATGATCATCACCAAACAGGGCAGGTAAGCAGATGCTGCGTGAGGCCTCCGTTTGCACACATGCACATATATTTTCGCTTTTCCCATAAAGCTGTTAAAATTCTCAGCTGGACATTATTTGCAATTTTACAACAACAACAAGCACAATTTTACGCACACGAACCACACATTTGCACAGTCGTTTGATGGCTTTAAATGACAACTTTTGGGTCTTTTATAACACATATTTACGCAACAGGCCAATTATGACACTGTTTACATAGTTTAAATATTTTATATCTTTACAAAAAAAAATAAGACTTCCACTTTTGTTTTACAAATTCTGCTCGTTTCAGCAGAACTAATGCATGTTGTTGGTCTTTTCCAGACGGATGTTCCCATTCCTCAGTTTCAACATCACTGGACTGAACCTCACGGCCCATTACAATGTCTTTGTAGAAATTGTTTTGGCTGACCCGAATCACTGGCGCTTTCAGGGAGGAAAGTGGGTCACTTGTGGGAAAGCAGACAATAATATGCAAGGTGAGTACTGAATTAAAATACACATTTTTAGCGAGAGAAAATTTTTGATTTTCAAAATGTTTAAAATGAATCGAAAAAATAATTGACACCTTGAAATTCTAAATGTAAGGGTTTATTTTGGCATAATAAAAGCCTTTTTATTATTTGACTGTTTAATGCAATGAATTAAGTTTTGTATTCTATTTAATTTTATAATAAATTAAAGTGTAAAATACTAACTATTTTAAATGACA
>JAVQJX010080462.1:0-14115 GCA_036025115.1 Ambassis agassizii
AAAAGAGCAGATGGAAATAATGGAAGTATGACAGAAAGAAAAAGAAAAATATCAAACTAAAATAGTATTTATAGAGAATGTGAATGACAGGTTATGCACAGATAACATGATATATGAAAAAAGAGATGCAAAAGGGAATCATGAGAAATTGGAATAAAATGGCAGGTTAAGATGAGGAGAGACTGAAAGTAACCAGCCTACCTAATACAGGCACTATTGCATAGCATGAATCCAAAAACTCTTGTGTAGGGATACCATTGTCGTCATCCAGTCTTATATCACTAAATCTAAAGAAAGTAGAACAGATTCAAACAGGAGAATATATTAGAGGAGAGCACATTACACTTTTTATTTGACAAAGTCAAACAGAAAATGGAAAAGAGTACAAATGTCAAAACCAAGCCAGAGAAATGATTCACACAAAATGTCATGCAACCCTGGACTTGATAATGTCTATAGAGACTATTCTGTTACTTTGTCTACATCTTATTTTGCTCAACTCCAAAATGCATAAAGTGTAACTTCTCATCTTGCAGTTTAATACTGGTTGTATGGTTGTACAATAATTTCCTCCATTATACCTTAACATTAGAGAAATGACCATTCACACAGTAGTCAATTCTTCATTAACACTCAATGTCTCCAAGAAAGTAAAATATGTTTGAAATACAGAGAAGTGTTAAAAAACAAGCTTTACAAACCCAAATATCAGATGAGGGCCTCTCTGTATCATGTGATCAAGAGAGAACACACTAATATAAAACACTTGATCATGACATCTTGAAATGGATCAAGTCAAAAATCTCAGACTTATTATTACTTACTCTGTGTCACACGAATATAAACGTGATTAATTCTAAAAAAAAAAAAACTATGTCACTGTGAAGTGTCTTAAACACAAAAATACTACATATAGCTTCAACTTGTTTGATCTATTATTGAAATATCACAGACCATCATTACAGTAAGTAACTACTGTGTTCTAAGAGATCTGAGCTTCCAGATTAGCATTGTCATACCTGTGGCTCATTGTGCTGAAGAAAGTTTCCACTTGCTCTGTGTCCTCTGACTCTGTAGAATCTATGGGCATCTTGTCCTCCTCTCCAGTCTTTTCTTGGTCTGAAACAGTGTCCTGTTGTTGCTGGAGCTGGACAGAACTCACTTCACTGTTGTTATTGTCATGGTTTTGACTTTGGTCCACTTTGTGCTTGTCTTCCTGCTCCTCATCCCCCTCTGCTGGTTCATGATATTCTTCTGTCTCAGTAACATTCTGGGTAGTGTGTGAACTATCAACTGCTTGCTCCTCATGAAGTAAGTCGCTGGCTGCTTCAACATCTGCATGATACAGCAGGCAAACAACACATTACTCAACATGCAGAATATGGTTTATAACTTAAGTCCAGCCATCATCAAAACAGATTTAACAACTATTACATCATGGTAAATAATAAACTCTGTTGACATTACGTTCATGCTCCAGTATAGCTAAAAATAACTGCATAGAATAACTAACAGCAATTCTAACACTGTCCCCTGTATAAAATCAGCCCAACTTCCTCAATGAGCAGGACCAGCACCACATTTTGTGTAGACCTTAAGTACTGCTGCACTCATATGTGGAAAGGTTCAAGAGTGAAACCCAGTATAAGTGCTAGGTGTGGTAAGATGTGTTGCCGTTTGCGAAATCTACACCTCATAAGGTGAGGACAGGAGACATTGTCACATCTTTAGTATGATAGATTTCTGCATGGTGTGGTCAATCTAAAGAGGTGACATGTTTTAATTCTTAAATTGCATTTTCTTGAATGTTGGCTAGCACTATTGCATCACTAAGGCATTGTTCAAACTGGCAAATCCCATTTGTTCCTCAGATCAGATCGTCTGGGGCAACATGTCTGCGCTGTTATTCATAAGTGATTTGTGTGTCCAGACATCACCGACATATCTAGGCCCAGTAACGAGGTTACTGGATAACTAGGTTAGATTACTTATCATTAGTTTTGCTTGTATAGCAGCCTCCCTCCAAAGTGCAGACTGTTTATTCTGATTTTTATCCATGTCCTTCATTTTCTTTTAAAGTAAATTATATTAGGTTGACCAATTTATATATTCCTATGTAAGACCTACAATACATTTAAATATATATCACATGTGAAAAACAAAAACACTGGACATGTCACCAGGCCACCAGGACCACCAAAAATCAAAATGACAAATTAAAAACGACTTCAAATTGTGATAACAGCAGTGGCCTATTCTGTGTAAACTCTTTGGCACTGAAATGCAATAATATAACTGGACATCCATTACTGGCTGCACACTAAAGGGCAATAATGTATCCACTTCAGTTCAGATGATGCACAAACAACAATCAGGCTCTTAGCGTCTCTTATGGTCTTTCCTTTATGGGATGATGTGATAAAACGTGAGTGGCTGAAGAACCACATTTACCTGATGAGGAAGGATTGTGTTCTGGTCTATCTGGTCCATCTGGTCCATCTGGTCCCTCTGTCCCAGAGTCAAGACTCTGGGTCTCATGTGCAAATGATTCTCCTGAGGTTTCAGCTAAATCCCTCCACCTGGAATACGGAAAGGTGTGTAAATTCTAAATTTGGCATTTAAATGCTTCAACCCACATTTAATTAGTAACTGTGTTGGATTCTATACAACGGATCTGAATACAGACATTAGGAATTAAAAGAAAACATCCAAGGGTATTGTTGTATGCAAAGTGTATTGCCTCACTTTGTTAAATGACAGTTCATTACAGGAAAAAGCAACCTACTTTTCTCCAAGGTGTTGATTTAAATGATTGATGGATTTAATCTGTTAAAAAAAAAAAACAAAAAAAAAACAAAGTGATTATACATATTTTTATTTTTGTAAACAAGACCAGTTATACACTTTTGCTATTGCACCGATTTCTAAAAAAGTAGTGGAGGTAAATGTACCTTCTGGGGTTTAATGGCTGCTACTGGAGGTGTTCCTGGTGGAGTCTGTGTTGCCATGTCTGTAGTGAATGTACGGTTTGCAATCTGCATGCATTCCTCTAGAGTCTTAAGGAAAGTAGTGCATGTAGACTTCACCATGTTTCCAGTGTCTATGCCTGTCTGAAAAGTGCAAACAAACACACATTTCTGCTATGACAACATGTGCTGCTCAGCCCACCGTGATCTGGTGTTTCACTAATTGCAAACAAGACACTCTAGACTGCAGTTTCACACCAGCAGCAGCTTCTCTTATTTCATCAGCTCATCCAAACCAAACGTACCTCTGCCGTTTCTCCTGGCTCATCATTCTCCTTGATCTTGTTTACTTGCTGGAGAAGAAGGTCACAGTACAACCTGAGTTCTGACATCTTCGTTTTTAGTGCTTCTGTATTTTCTTGAAGCTCTGCAATAACAATGCACACACAATGCAAACGTTCCAATGTAACAAACAGAGTGATTGTTTTAGTGCAAATTTGCACTATGCAAGATTTCCAAATACCCTTTTCTCTCTTGGTTCGGTTGTCTGTAAGGCAAGCTTTGGCTGTCCCCAGTGCCACCAGCCATTTCTGCCTCTCTGCTGCATTGATGGCTCTGAGGTAAAAGTACTGTTCTCCTGGTATGGTCAGGTCAACTCGTGTGGAGTCAGAGGAATGAACTAAAAACACAGAGAAAGCTTGTCAGTGCTAAACCTTGAAGAGACCTGCAGCAGTCCTAAGTCAAACGGAAACTATAATGACCTTGGATTTCACAAACTGAAATTTTAATGCTGCCCTTGCAGCCTTTCCAGGCATCTTCTTGAGAATCGTAGTACGATAAAGTTCCTCCATCGAGCACAAACCAACGAGGCTGCCAGCCTGAAAATGAATGGAAAATTATTTTTGACCGTATTATTATTATTATTATTATTATTATTTTGCTTTTTGGACATTATTTTTATAATGTGAACAAAATGTTATAAAGCTCATAACCGTTTACATTATGTTAGCACCTACTAATCAGTTTAGTCAGATTATAACGACAGGCATTAAATGGTCGAAAGTTGCTGGGGTAGCTAGCACTACTGATTTATAATTTAAAAATATGGTTCACATGTAATCGTTTAAGCACTAACCCAGTGAAGTGAAAGCTGTGTTTATGTATATCTCTGAGAGTTTACAGCTTAGAGCAGCTAACGTTAGCTCGCCCGTGTTGACGTTATCACAAAGTCGCTGTCATGCTAGCTAGCTGCCTTCAAACGAGTACTACTAAAGCCCAAAACATAAGTAACTGCGCCATTAACTCACCGCTTATGTAATTGGTCCACTTATACAGCATTCCCTCCATTGTTTAATTATGTGTTTGTCCCGTTCATTACTTGTTTTTCACAACAAGATGGGATGCACAGCTGATTGCAACGACTCCATCGGGGCCCAAAGTGTGATTTGTGGAGTAACGTCCGACACTTTTCATTTCAGCTACGCAAATAAAAGTGCGTAAACTTTTCCGTGAATGCGGGTCTAACTGCTCACGAAAGATACTATCGACGTTCCTCCCACTTACGTCAGGGGGATTTAAGTGTGGTGGTCCTACATTGTACTGATTGACACTTAAAAGCACCAATAAAAAGGGGGAATTAACGAGAAGGGGCGGGACTTTAGGATGTATTTATCCAATTGCAAATAGAGGAGGGCAAACAGCTGAACAGTGGGTGCCTTCGTTGTAGAAGTTGGCTGCCACGTATGGCATTCCTGACATGTATTTATTTTAGTCGCTGCAATATATGGACATTTTGACATTAGTTTTTTGAATTTTCTATATGTTAGTGACCTATTGCCTGTCAAGATGTTATTTTTGTGTTTGTGTTCGTTATTGCCCTTTTTCTTAGTTTTTATCAGTGCGGGAAAACTTCCTGAGCCCGAGGTGAAAATAGAGGTAATACATAAACCCTTCATGTGTGGTCGTAAGACAAAGTATGGAGACATGCTTCTTGTTCATTACGAGGGATTCCTGGAAAGTAATGGCACCATGTTTTATTCCAGGTAACAAACACTGCATGCCACACTCTATTACACTGTCTTTGCCATTCAGGCCTATTACTATTACTATTAAGACACCAACATCCAACCATTGCATGTTCCATGGATTTATGATAGACTGTCTGTTATGATGTGTTGCTGTGTTTTATTCTTGGCAGTCACAAACATGGAGATGGAAATCCTGTGTGGTTCACTCTTGGTATCCGAGAGGTGATTATAGGTTGGGATAAGGGTCTGCAGAACATGTGCACAGGAGAGCGCAGGAAGCTGACCGTCCCTCCATCACTGGCATATGGCAAAGAAGGAAAAGGTAGCACAAGTACACATGGGTAAGACGTTTGCATTCATTTTTCAACACCAACTTTTTACACAGACATACGTGTTTCTTTCCAGGCAAGATTCCTCCAAGCAGTACTCTTATATTTGACATTGAGCTCATGGAGATCCGAAATGGTCCCAGGTCACATGAATCTTTCAGGGATATGGATCTTAATGATGACTGGAAGCTCTCCAGACAGGAGGTGGGAATGTTTATAACTACTATATATTACTGAGAGCATACTGTAAGTGAATATGATTTCTTTTTCTGTTCAGGTGAGAGAGTACTTAAAGAAGGAGTTTCAGAAACATGGCTACTCACCTAATGACACGCATCATGAGGTGATGGTTGAAGACATCTTTAAAAATGAGGATGAGGATAAAGATGGTTTTATATCTGCCCGGGAATTTGTCTACCAGCACGATGAGCTCTAAAAGGACTGCGATGGTCTTTCCCACTCCATTTAAACAGTATTTTCTTCTTTTTTTTAATGTGAGACATCAGTTCCACTATTTTACAGTATATACTGTGAAATAATTCAGAAGATATTTATATTGCAATTACACATGCACTGATGTTGCCACAGATTTGTTGAGGTTACAGTATTGGATTTTAGTGTTTATTATGTGAAACTGATGTTTTTGAAATAAACAATTTATTGTACTGTTACAAATCATGTCCTGTATATTTCCTGTACTTGTCTTCATCAGCCACTAGAGGGCGCTCTTGTACTTAATGCTTGTATCAATGCTCCAAATAGCAACAAAGACTAACAGTCTTGTATCATGTTATGAGTCATATTTTGCATTGCTTGTTATCATGAGGAAGTTGTATTACATTGCAGGGTGGGTCACTCATTGACGAATCAGCCTTAATCAAGTAGACTGGCATTAAGTGTGTATATAGATATAGTTTTGAGGTTCATTCTTTATTTGTAGTAAGATTTTTACAGCCATCTGGAAATTTAACCTGTTTTTTTGAACGCATCTCCTACTTCTAGACAAAACGTCATCATCATCATGAGGATGAGCAAGTGGAAACCGCATAATACATGGTTTCTGTTTAAATGTTAGGGGTGGCAATCAATTGTGAAGCAATGAGCATATAGGTCATATGTAGAGCAGAAGAATGGCACAAGGATAAGTCAGCAGGCTTTTTAACGTTTGTTGGAATCGGCCAACAAAGACGCAGTGTTCATCGCTGAAACGCAGTTCACTGTCAGAGCTGTCCCCAGTCCTCCCTTTTCTTCAAACCATACAACTTAAAGCACTGTAAGATTCTGTGTGTACTGTATCTTGACAGCAACTGTACGTTTTCCAAGTTAAACTGACTCCAGCAGTGATGATGCAAGTGAAAAAGAAAAAGATGCAATTTCACCATCACATGCTCAAGATTTCAACAGAGCAGCAGAGATACATGGACCTACATGTAATACTGTACATTTCAGCTTTTCAGTTTTTTCAGTTTTTTTTACTCACTAAAATGTGTCACTGATGGATAAATTGGTGTGTGACACCTGTAGTGTTACTGTAACAGAGCTTCCAACATGTTCTGAAAACAGAGATGTTCAAACCAGGTTTCATCAGGTCTTTATCACGACTCCATGACATGAAATCCAGCTGCACACCCACAGAGTGCAGTTCATTCTGGAGCAGCTGCTATTCTCTTGAAGGGGCAGGGTGGTGGTTGAACCCAGCTTCAGGACATTACTGTGAGCTGTCCTAAAACTAACATTTTATATGTGTCAGTTATTAGTTAAGTAAATGCCCATTATTAAACGCAGTTAATATTAAACATTTAATAGCTTTGGCTGATTGGAAAGCGAATGAATGAGCTGTGAGGCTTTAAACACACACAGGAGCCTCAAAAGGAGCATAGAGGCGTTTAAGCTCAATTTGACTCTGTTGTGCAGCAGCTAAAATTATACTCTGACTGAGGCTTGCATGGAGCAGTGAAAGTCTCAGGAAGCACAGATTTCAGCTAGAGGGAGCATTGGTCGTAATGCAGGAAGTGAACACTGTGGTGCAAATATGTCTTTTCTCACAAAGACCTCCACTGTTTCTCCCTCACTGCTGCGTCTCATGTGGTGCCTGGCAAAATTCCTCCCTGCTGACCACACCTACAGGTAAAACTACCGGTGGGAACATGACAAAGCAAGAGCTAGGTTAAATCTTATATAAGGACTTTTACATCAGTCAATTTACAGCAGTTTACTGAATAACACAAGTCAAGTTTCACATCCTTTAATAAATCATTTCATAAATTACATTTTTTTTAATTGCAACTGTCACAAAAATACATTTTGATAAAATGGATTTGTAGAAAGGGTTCAATTAATCACATTAAACTGTGGGTGAAACGAACATGCTCTGCACAGCATTTGTATGACAATCTAAAATGAAAGGCCAAAGGTCTCCTGTGGCACTGAGTGATGATGGTACTGGCATAAAAAAGGATGGAGAAACAATCATGTATTTTTTTTTCTCATAATTCAAACTCTGCAAACCAGCATGTGTGCAGACCAGCTCTTTAAGAGGACATGAAATAATGACCAGTGTTTAACGCCGTGTGTCCCTCACGTGGACACCCAGCAGACTGAAAATGTAAATGGTTGATCCACAAGCAGTTGCTCTTCAGACTCCTTTTGTATTTAGACATCAATTCAACAGACATTGTTCTAAAACAGCATATATTAATGTGACAAAAGGACAACGCAGAGTAAAAGACAAAAATAAACATCTTTACAAAATAAATCTTTACACTCGTTGCAAAAAAGTGCTTCATGAGCGCCCAGTCGTCTCATATCTTCTCTTTTTTAGTACACACTGTCAAAACATTGATCATTACATGATCTGATTTGAACTACGATGAAAGGATCCGCATGGTTTCTTTCCAGAAAAATCAAAATATGCACACGTCACATGGGAACTTTAGCTGATCTGTGAGGCTTGGTTTACGCAGCACCAGGCCTTCGCTGATCGATCATCTGCCCAGGCAGATTCCACACAGCACTGTCATCACGACTGAGGCTACACCGGGTAGTGACAGTCTTCAAATACAGAGAGCAGGGGAACAGCACTGCAGGTAGTCAAAAATACCTCTCCTCATATAAAAATGATGGTCTTGGCTGAGTGTAGAAACTCAAAACTTACAGTAACAAGACAATGTCAACACTAAACCACCATGCGAGAACGAAGCATTTCAAGTTCAATTTGATGGTGAACTACTTTGAGTCTTCATTAGAATCAAGGTGGCTTGGAATTCCTTTTGACACAATAAATAGTTGTCCTTCTTTTCTGCTGCAAGGTCCGCATGCCTCGGTCCTTAGAATAAGACATCTTCATGCTCTATCATAAGCTGCACCACTAGTTTCTGCTGCCTCATGTCATTCAGGGTTGTCAGAGCATTCTGCTCCGGCGGCTGCATGAGAGTCGGGCCGAAGACAATCCCCAGGTTCTCAGCACTCATTAAATTGTCCTTTTCAAACATTGTCACCCTGCAGAGAGCACAATGAGGGAAAATCCAGAAAACCATTAAATGACTGTTCAGATGTTTCCTCTGAGGAACATCAAATTCAGAGATAAAAGACTAAAACCTTTTTACACTAATTCTCTGCCTGAAAGACTCCAATCCATATAAAGGGATTACACATAAATCTCATTTTAAATAAGCTCAAAACTTCCTTAAAACAGCATGACTTATAAAACAAGTTGTGCAAAAGTCTGGCGACGTCTTTCACTTGTGGATTGATACATATTTGGTATTCTTGTGAGTATTTTTGGCACATGTGAGTGTGTTGTGTTGGCTGAAACTTTCCTGCAGATAACATTCTCCCTAATACCACTGATGTAACAGAACACCTATAGATGTGTGGGAAAGAGCAACAAAAGCCTGGTGGGAGTCTGGGTTACATTAAAAGTATTAGTCCATGTTGACCCAAACATGACATGAACTAACCTCTTGAGGTGAGCCATCAGGTACCGTAGTGTCTCATGGTGAGCTGGAGGGAGCTGCAGCAAGCCTTCATGAATGGCCTCCAGTCTGGATTCAGCATTTGGAATTTCTATATCACATCAGTAAAACAATTAGAAACAGTGTGAATGCAGTGGAGGAGTGCAAGAGGAGGAGGTCTTACTCGCAGCTTGAATAAACTTGGAGTACATGTCAAAGGTAATAACTGGAATGGGGAGGTCTCTCAAGTAGAGCTTTAAAGCTCCCGCAATTATGTTGATGTCTGCATAGGCACTGGCACTGATGTCAGCCTTTTCGCCATCTGTTGATGTAAAAAAGAAAAAAGAAAATGTATGATGTCACTTAGTTATCAATAGCAAGGAAACGTCTTGGTGAAAACACAGATATCAGCTGGTGCTTTTCAGTGCTGTTCTGCAGCTCTGTACTAAAACCTTAGAGACACAGAACCTAAAAAAAAAAAAGAAAAGCTGTCAACAAACCTCGGTCAAAAGACAGCCTCACATCCTCGATGTGCTCTGAGAAACCAGACACTCTGTAGAGACCTTCAGATTTCATACCTGCAACGAAAAAAAAAAAAACGTTTTTTGTTCAGTCAGTGAAAACTGAGGCTTCTAGTAAGAAAAAGGGATCACATCTAGACATTATCATGTAGCACAATAATTTATGCTAAGCGTTTACTATACACGGTTATGATTGGTCCACTCTACCTCTTAGCTCTATCTCTCGAATGCACATGTCCACCACCATGGGCCGTGTCGTGTTGTGAGCTTTGACGAGTGTGGTGAGGTCACAGCTAAACACCTTCTTGATCCTGCGCAGGTCCGGCTGGCAGTCACTGGGAACCAGTTTGGAGCACTGTTTGTGTACATTCAGCCCGCAGTCTAGCAGAGCAAAAGTGAGATAAATAGAGAGAGAGAGAGAGATTAGCCTCTGACTGGAGATAACACAACCATCACAGCAGGCTTAAGACAGCAGTCTAAAAAGGTTTCCCAGAGTCAGTGATAAACTGCGCTGTCAGACAGCGCAGCTGCAGCTAAGCTGTCTCCGTGTACTGCGCCAAAGGTAGATAACAGTGGAAATGGCAGCACGGGCGGGGGTTCTTGTAGCTTTAGTCACACGGAGTGTGTTGGACAGCTGGCAGGAGCAATGTGTATGTGTGTGTGAAGTACACCAGCCTGCCTGTATGGCTGCACAAGCTTGGAATGAAGGTTTTGAAGGAGCCATGCTTGTAGACGGGGGGGGGGGGGACGTTTGTCTGAAATCGTTCATCACAAAGACATTTTTACTGCCTGAGCAATGTGAATGCTGGTCTGCTGATTGGGGTCCTCATTCTTAGTCAGAACTCACAGAGAGAGAGAGAGAGAACGAGTGGAGCGGAAGATAAGAAAAAACACAGAGGCTAGACGGAGAGTGAGAGAGGACAAAGAAGTATCTCCTGTTTCCTTTAGCACATGAGGTGTCTGATGATACCAGTGTTTGCCTCTGGCTTATCAGCATGGCAAATGTCTCAACAACAAACACTCTGTTTGCACAGGGAGCAACCAAGTCCATCTGTGTGTAATGCAGCAAATTCGGGACTTAAAACTGTGCAATGAATGAATCTGGTGGGGGGCCTTGAAGCCCCCACAGACCTTAATACGCAACAAGGCGCTTAGTTCTGCTGCTATATTTGGTCAACAATTACAGCGTATTTGACCCATGACTGACCTGTGTTTTTCTCCAATGCTGCATCACGAAGGATACATTTTCCCATGTTCCTTCATTTTGACAGTGACTTAATATTTTTTGGGCAAATTGGGTATAAAAAATGTCAAAGCACTTCTGTGTGCGTTTTGATGAGTCAGTGACAGGAGGATTCCAACTTGTAAAAAAATGTGAAATACACGAGTGAAGGGGATTTCAGTGGGATTATGCAACTGAAACATGCGTGACAAGACAGTGTTAGCCACTGATCACACACTACTTGCGTAACGTTCGACGCAGATGACACGAAATTATACATAACATGCGGTTTTGATGTATAGTTACCTGAGCAGCGGACGCCCTGGGCGATGAGACCCCACATGAAGTTGGCACAGTACTCACACCAGTGCGGCCCTCGAAACGTATGCACCTGGAGTGACACACACACACAGGATCACACATACTGCAAGTGCAGTTCAAACTGCAGAACCTGATGTACTGATTACACAGTGATTTACACTGCAGTGGTTGGAACCCCTCACCAAATGAGAGCATTTGTATATACAAGGCAGATTAAAGGATTTACTACAATGTGTCTGGCATCTGCTTCTGGGCAATCGGATACATACAGGCAAGGCTGGAAGTCAAAATAACAGATGTACATCCACTGTGCAACCTCAAAACAAAGATAAGATGGCAAACTGCACACACACACCTTCAGGGTACTTTGAATAGGTAGCAGTGGACTAATAAGTTAAAAGGACATATGGCAGGTGCTGAGTGTATGGTTTTTGTTCTGTTTCAAAGGGGAAGCAAACAAAAAGCTGAGCGTCAGTATAACCAGACTGTTAACTGAAACCCAAGATACAATTGCAAGAATGTTGAGGCGCCCTGGAGGCAAAGTATCCCCAAACTCTCATCTGTGAACCATTACTTTTGAAAAGCACTCTCACATCTAACTCTATAATGGTTTTTAGAAAATTGGCAGCCTAAAACAAAAAAAAAAAAAAGGATCGAAGAGCTTTAAATCACTGCTAATCAATGCGCTCAGCTGTTAATGGGTTGCAGGATAGTGTATCCATTAGTTCCCCTCATTGCATATGCGTGTCAGCTGGATGTGTTCCCATAAAAAACAACATGGATCAGACAGGCAGACAAAACGCATCTCTGAAAACTTTACAGATGGAAAAGACACTAAAAACGGATTTCTATTAGTTCTTTAAAAGGAAATGTTCACAGTGTTGTCAGCTGTCAAATCAAAGTGTGACCTGAGCTTTCTAAAGGCTCTGTCTTTTCTTTAAAGACTAATTTCCTTCTTTGTGTGAAATGAAAAGCTGCTCACCTTGAAGTTGTGGATCTTTTCATAGGAACACTGCTTCTCAGGTGCATCTTTCAAGGCACTCCGTCGCACCAGAGGTGAAGAGATCTGCGGACAAGAAGCCAAAAGTTTAATGGGCTTCCATAGGAGAGTTCCTTTGCTCCCAAGCTTGACTCCCAGAGCCAAAGCCAGCAGCTCCTGACGCTTCCTCTCCTGTCGTTTAGCTTTGTGGTTGATCAGCTCTGCTCCTAAACCTCCACTGTTTTCTTCAGCTTCCATGGTTGACTGGTCGGGTTCCCAGAGATTCTCCAACTCCTCTGGAGGAAGATGTGCAGTGGAGATGTGATTGCTGTGCAGCAAACGCTGCCTGCAACAGCCCAGCGCAGAGGCAGCAGCGACACTCCACTCCCCTTTGACCCAGGAGTGGGACTGATGACAGCCAGTGTGGGCTTTACTCTGCATCTGATCTGAATCCAGTGGCAGCAAGGAGCGAGACGAGCAGGGGGATCAGGACTGGTAGCGGGCGGCCTGAGGGCAGGAGTGTGCCTCAGACAATGGTCCTCTTTCACACGCCCAGAAAGAGCGAGAGAGAGAGCGAGAGAGAGAACAAGGTCCTACATGGGCAGGGGCCACTATGTTGAGAGTGAGGGCAGTCACTGCTGTCAGGACCACTTCACACAGCTCAACAGCTCTCTAAAGCAGGATCAATAGTTCAGACGCCCTCTTTATAGCACACAGCATACTCCCATTAGCACACTGCCTTCCGGACACACTCCACTTCACTTAACTGGAGATAATGCTCCACTGCCAGCAGCTTGCAGTCAGCACAGGGTCCTCCTTTTTATGGGTTACTCTCCTTCTCAAAGACAGACCAAAAAATTGTCCAGCCTCCTGGAGCCCCTGCCTCCGTAACTTCTACAGATCTTGACCTCCAGCTATGTCAGCCTGCTGCTGGAATTCCCCGCACTGCCATCCAGACTAGGATCTAGCAGACACTCTGCCTACAGAGCACTCCTGCCTATCAGACCATTAACTGGGATTGGGAGAGATTAGGGCCATAATCCTTACACAGGGAATAATCCTACAGTGCCCAAATCCTAGTAAAATCATAGGAAGCCCATTTAAAGGTCTGCAGCCATATAGTCTTTTTTTTTTTTCTTGTCGGTGGGGGGTTGTTGCTATGTTCACGCTGAATTTGTCCCTATTAGCTCCGCTTATAAACAACATGTAAACAGCAACACAAGGCTTCATGTTGTTGAAAGATGAGCAACCCGAATAATACATCATATGATCATATAAGATTTCCAGTCAAAACAGATACACAGTTTGTACATGAGAAGACATAAGTCTGAAGTGATTTAATAAGCAGGGAGGAAAGGTCAGAAAGCCACTACGTATTGGATTTGTGATGATAAAGAGCTGAAGCGAAAGCAATGTGGTGAGGTGGGGGGGTAACTGCAACTCTGAGATAAAATGGAAGCTCACAGGCTGATAGACGGAGTGGGTAAAAGTGCTGTGAATTTTTTGTGTATCAGCTACTTCTTTGTGTCTCTGAAGTCTGCAGGGCACGAGTAAAGCGGCTGCGGGAGTGACAGGACAGGTGAAGATATCTGTCACTGCGGCTGACATTCTTTGAAAAGACCTACACATACCATAGCATACAATTCAGCTCTATGGTCTGTGGGGACAGATGAGGAATGGACCACTCTGAGATATTTTAGCCTAGTGAGGGGTGGGGTGGGGGGGGGGGGGGGGGTTCGGGGTTGTGCTCTTTGTATGCAGGCACATGGCTTATTTTCTATTAAAAAAGAGGCTGGA